>CAIGRO010260223.1:0-13705 GCA_903798355.1 Fraxinus baroniana
TTCTTATATCTAGGTTTTGTGTATGGTTCCCTACACACAAATAGAAATCCCCAAAGACTATATTCTAGGAGTCCAAAAATAAGAAGCTTTCACGTTTTATCTTTATAATATTCGTAGACCTCGAAAAACGATCCTGTTTATTATGTAATATTAGCCACTGTTTGACCATCATTATTTAAACTCATTTTTCTACACGTTCATTTTTAACTACACATTCACATAATAAAATATTTTACACGTAAACTTAATTTTTTCCATACTTTTTAACTGCACATTCCCCTAAAAATCATTATTCAAAACATTATTTTTTTAAGAATGATGACCATCGAACAGCGGCTGTGTCTGTTCCTCGAATATTTTAGGCACTGCTACCCAATCCAAAATGAAACATGCTGAAAGCAATATTTCACAAAGAAAATCTAAGAAGAATTTTGGCTAGGCACGTGTTTTTTCTATTATTTTGGATTAATCGAAGCCGTAGTTAATGTCCTGTATGTTCTCATGCACTTCACATTGATACAAAAATATGAATGCAAAAATTAAAAGTAAAATAAAAAAAAATCATTATTTATGCAAAAAGGGGTGGAAGGATCCACATATGTTCTTCACATTGATCAGAAGGTGCAAAAAAGGCTTGAACTGAATACAAAATGTATATAAAAACATCTCTAAATGTAAACCATAAAACCGACTCTCTGAATTTTTTTATTTTTATTTTTTTTGTTGGGTGGGGGGAGGCGCTGCTTTCGCCACAAATGTAGCCCTTCCTAAAACTCTCTATTACCATAATATCATATATCCTCAAAGGTCATATGCAGCCCACGAAAAACATCAGCAATTAATATACAAAAATACAAAGGCCTTTTGCCCACACAAGTACAACAAAGAAACAGCTTACAAAGCCCTCTCTCGTATACACACACGCCATGCCGAAGACCATTGTACACACAGGAAGCTCAACCTGCAGCAGTAGTACACAAGATACAACGCATTTGAGGAGAACCCGAAGAAGTATCCTCTTCCTCATCATCCTCGGCATCGCCATTATCATATTCGTAATACGATAATTCATCTGAGGACTTGGTTGGGGTTGGTGGCTTCTTTTGTTGCTGACTAATGGAAATGGTGGAATCCACAAGACATGTTGTGTGATATGCATGACAGCAAAAGAAAGCTATAACCGAGACGTTTTGTATAGAAAATGGGTCGAAACACACACAGCATCTAGCGCCACCACGTGTTTTCGACTTGACCTCCATGCTCAAAGATTTCTCTGCAAACTGAGAAGCCCAGTTTTTGTCCCTTTTACTACGTGCTTCGTCTTCTTCATTGCTCAAATATATAGCTCGTCTTGCTTCTTTGTAATATTTGATTAACAAATTAACACAATCGGCCTGCAAGTAAAAGTGAACTATCTAGTAATTATGATTATCAAATTGTATCAGAAGTATTTATGGGCGAGAAATTACCTTGAGTATATCATTGCACCCGTTTCTAAGAGAAGTTTCCGTCCTATAGTCTGTGATGATTTTGACTAGACGATCCCTCAATCTGAGAAGGAATGGGTTTACAATTGAGCAAGCTAAAGGAAACTGCAACATTTTTGGTGGTAGGGCATAATCCACGAGTCACAACTACTGTGCCGAGAAAATACTACAGAATTGAACAGAAGAATTTGGACACAAGAGTAATAGGTCCATCGCACTAGCATACTCGTCCATAGGTCAAATCAAAACAGCATATAAGTGTTATAATATTACCACAAAATAGGACAATTTCAGGTATCTTGATCCGCATAGCAAATAGTGATAGCTAATAAAAACACTTTGATTTTCCCACCATATATGACATGAAAACACCTTACATCAGGCTTTACGGATTTGATAAAAGCAAGAGCAATCATGAAAAGGATGGTTGGATTCTTTCCAAGCTAATTTCAGACTTTGCAGGCACAATGTAACAGTATTGTAGTACCACGCATAGTAAAGGATCGTGTTATGAACCAAAAATGAAAATTTGACAACATTTTGGCATTTTGAACCTTTTGACTTTATGACCCAGGTGAACAATTGAATGAAAAGGCAATTGACATATCAACCTGGGTAAAGCAATAAAACCGAACAGAGAACCCAAAATATTTTTCATCCACATAACATTCGACATGGAAAACTGTTCATGTAATTGAAGAAAAAGTTATGCAAACTGACTACCAGAACGATACAAAAAAAGTAGATAGCATACTTACCGAGGAATCTCCAAGCCATTTGGCACCATATTTACAATATATAGGGGATCAAGATTGCCAACAGTATGCTCCAACAATACCCCAACCTGCCAGTGAGTAAAAATTAAATAAACCAGCTAAAAAAATAAAAAAATGTGGTAATAATTCTTTTGCAATTGTAATTGATTAGCATTAAGAACCCAGAGCTTACCATCTCAGGTTTATTCAGGCATTGCTTAATCAGCTCTTCCCAGAGGTCATCATCATGTTGCATACTTACAAACTCGATAGCCTGCACAAAATAATGATATATGTTCTCTCACCCAGCAATTTCAGAGCAGAAAAGCCGAAATTAATTAAACAGTGGGAGCAAAGAAAGGCACCTCTTCAATATCCCCCAATTTATTAATAATTACTGCTAGGGCTTGCTTTGAGTTTCCCATCCTTCCAAGGATAAATACTTGCTCTCTCAATAAATCTCTTTTGACACAAATGTCATAAGCCTGAGATAAAATCTCACGAAGTTTTAGAGATGACAGGTGATGGAAGATTAAGAAGAATCGCCCACTCATAGAACAAACCTTTTCCAGTGTATAATGCTGACTACTACGAAGAAATGGAAGCAGCATTTTTGTATCGTAATCGGCATAGAGCTCAACCTGATGAAAAATCACCAAAACAAAGAAAAAAAAGTTAACACAACCTATCCCGTCTAATAATATTAATAAGAAAATACAAGATAAGCTATTTCCAGACTTATTTAGATGGAGGCTGTCAAGAACCAAAATAAAAGAAAACTTTCTTTATCTTGTTCTTACGAAGTCGCTGTGCTATTTGACTGAACAACCAAGACAACATCATATCAAGGACATATCCTCTCCATAACACCTCCACTCAATTTTTTAATTATAGATGCTAATGTAGATCGGCATGATATCCACAAAAAAAGTATCACACAAATTAATAGGTTTGATTTACAAGTCAGAGAATTTGAGGGAATAGACATTAGAGAGGAGACCTATACAAAAAAAAATTGCCCTAGTAAGTGTCTATTAAGTTAAAAGCCTAAATTCCTCGGAAAACAAGAAAACTCACTAGGCAACAGAATGCTGCTTGTGCAGTATTTATCATAATTCAAAAATGTCAATTAAACAGACCAATTTAGTCAACCACTTGCACAGGTATTCAACCTGATCCCTAGTTGCCTTTAGTTTTTGTTGCCTTTCAATTTTGAATAAAAAGCTAAAGGCCAAAGGATGCATATGATTTTCATACGAATAAAGTCCTTTCCTTAATTAATTGACTTTTAAGATTTACAACTCTAGATTTAATGATAAGCCATTTCCAAGCAAGTTTAGATGGTTACCACCCTAAAAGAGTTGAAAAAAGAAAGTTCGCTAATTTCTACAAACCTGCATGTCATGAAAATCCTTTCCAGCATGTGGATATGACTCAAATAGTGAATGCAGATACAGATGCAAAAAGTATTGGACGTCAAACTTATTCTTTGCAGCCATAAGTTGTGACACAACATCCTGTGGACTAATTAGATCTCTATGCTGGATCAACAATGGAATTGCACGTTTGCAGTCTATCATCATAAGTTGGGCAACCTGCAAACGCACGCGAGTCAATGAAAAATTCATGATGACTTAATCAACATGAAGATGTGAATTCTTTTTTTTTATTTTTTTTATTGGGATATTTTTGATGGGATGAAGAATATACAAAACTTGAGGACAAGGGGTCTCTAATCCAAAAATGAAAAAGAATGAGACTTTATTCTTTAGATATGCAAAACATATGTAATAATAGCTCAGTCTTCCAAATGAAATTTAGGAATTACCTTTTCACGAATTGCATCATGTAAATTGTGTTTTTCAATGAAGTAAAATACATCTGGCTTCATAAGCTGAAACACACAAAAACAATTGTAACAGAGAAAGCAATAAGTCCATAAAACATAAAATAGGCGAAGTATCCTCAGCACATAATGGATGCATTTAGTTAGGCGTGATAGTAATCAAATAAGTCATGAACTGACTTACATCAGCATAGAGGGCAAAAGCTTTCTCGTGTTGTCCATCAATCACATATAGCTGGGCTAGAGCCTGACATGGATGTAACACTGTAAATAGCAAGAATCATATGCATGAGACAGATAAAATTTTCTCAGTGCTAACCTCTTTAAGTGCATCAGTCATTGACGATGTGCTAAGCTGAGGTTCTATAGCAGAGATAACGGGCAAAGTCGAATAAATTACAGGCGGCCAAGATTTAACAGTTGATAGAAGATCCTTATGAAAAGATGGGTTTGTTGCCAAAGCAACAAGGGCAACCTAGAGTCACAAAACAATTCAGGCTTCAACTCCCAGTTTCACATATCAAGAGAGAGAAAAAAAAAAAATGATGCGTCAGGTGAGTCTGCAGACAATATTAAGCATTACTGACCTCATACGCAGTATCACGTAATCTTGGATTTTCTGTTGGCATGTATGGAACTAATACAGGAAGCTGACGAAGATGAGCAAAATGGAAAACCCATCTGCAAATAATTATCCTTCAGTTACCAAAACAAACTGCAAAGCTCATATACATATACACATTACACATTCATACATACACACACAAGCGCACACACGAAAAGTACCTTTCCCAAGCAGAAGCTGACCCTCGCAACAATTTAGGACATAACGAGGCAGCTTCAGCATATTTGCGTTCCACAATTAGATGGTCAAGATATCTGGATCCCACCTATTTAGAGTTAACTATATCAGAATGTATATTTTCAAAAATACTTCAGGAAGTAGCTGCTCAAGTGTAAATTATAAAACTTGGAAGGTCCAGTGAGTTGAAAATAAACATGACAATTCCGCACAATCTATCATATCAAATCTAAAAAATTTTTTATAAGTCAACGATATCTCTATCAAGATTGATAATGTAGACACACATTTCTAATCTGCATAAAAAGCTTTCACTAAATTCCAAAAATCTAAGAATCAAACATAAGCTCTGGTATGAATTATTTGTCTTCTTCTTATTCCAATTGAAGTTTCACGAAAGCAGAAGTACAACTACCAGGATTCTAGTACAAGATAAAATTGTGTAGACTTAATTATTTCTTGATAATTTTCAATTTTATGGAATTCCTTCTAAATATAAGGTGTTCGGTGAACAGTTTCATTCGTTAACGAGAAAAGAGCATGCAATTCAAGCTCAACATAAACATAAAAGCAGACCCCAAATTTAATGTGAACACCTTAGTTTGTTGAACGGTAACTATTCTTCATAAGTCAGAAATTTGAACCAAATCAATAGAAAATAAATGATCTTGAAAATTTGTGGGTACCATTTGACACCCTTAGAAACATTAAAAATAATTTCACTGTAGATCATTTTCCAGTCACACTCTCTGGTTGTCTTAGTCACATAATTTCCAACATAAGCACGTCCTTATGTAAAAAAGGCAAATATTACCTCACTCGCTTCAGGAAGCCATTCGTAAGTGTTTTACTTTTTAGTGTATGAGTGTAGACATTATTACAAACTACATTTCCAGGAATTAAGAGTCAAATTTATGACACTAATCGAATCATGGTTGTTCAATCGAAACATATCACTATAGATATAAGCATACAATAATATTTAGACCTTGCATTGAAAAAAAATAATATCAATCAATTTATCGTCTACAAAATGCATGGCGAATGAATACGAAAATAAGATAAAGAAAAATGAAAGCATGACAAAAGAATGATCACCAAAAAATGCGATCAAACATACTACCTCATCAACAAGCTCACTGCGTCCCTGCCCAGCTTCAACAGCTTCTAAGGCTTTCTCATGCCACCCATGTTGAAGGAGCCAAGATATGTGATCTTCTGCATCCCTAGCAACATAATAACTAAATAAGTTTTTTTTTTTTAATTATTATTAAAACTAAATATTTTCGCAACTTGTATATTTCATAACCTTTATTTTCATGAAATCATAATTAAATACAATCCTACAGACTATTTCACACTTTTTCTTCCTGTTTTTGTACGAACAAGGAAAGATATATGCTGCCATTGTACTTAAAATCACAATCCAGTCATCTAGAACAATGACGAAGCAATAAAGAACGATAATAAAATGAAGAATCTTACGCTAAAGAACAGTTGTTAAGGTTATGTGTTTAAATAGAAAAGTCAAATATAATGATTGTAAAAGTAGACAAATGTAGAGCTGAGATGTAATATTGAATGATGTTAAAAGTCTACTTTATTTATGACTTGAAAAGTACCATGTAAGAGTAAGAAAAAAGAAGAAAATTATTCTAGAAAAGTTATAGATTTCTCTTTCCTCTGCCCTGCAACTTTACTGTTCATATCTACTTCTTCGGTTCTTCCTACCATTGGTATCTTCGATCCTCTATTTCTTTGATATTAATTGCAAAGTATTTAAGTTGTAAGAAATAGCCAACAACAACAACAGATTGAATAGATGCAGAGCAATGAAAAACTGCATATAATCATTAATTGGTTATAAGCTACTACTCTGATGTATGTATACAGAGAAAACTAGGAAGGACCAGCAAGGTCACACTGATCCAATTCCACATTAAACAAGAAGTAATTTTCATATATCAACACATAATACGAATATAATCACGACAATTGAAAGTAATATTTAATAGAAGTGAACAAGAGAGTCACTAACCTAGGTTTAGCAATAACTACATCCTTTGGGGACACAATATAATACAATGGCTCGTCACCAGCT
This sequence comes from Fraxinus baroniana, assembly GCA_903798355.1. Taxonomy (NCBI): domain Eukaryota; kingdom Viridiplantae; phylum Streptophyta; class Magnoliopsida; order Lamiales; family Oleaceae; genus Fraxinus; species Fraxinus baroniana. Next base: position 6,992 of record CAIGRO010260223.1, read on the forward strand.
GCCCACTGACCTCCTGCATAGCTGCTACCTACATTCAAATGCACAAACATCATCTCTTTCACTGCATCTCTATTTCCAACATTGCAGGTAGAACAAGACAAAATGAGAAACGGGCTATAGTCATCTATGATCGATGAAACTTCAAACAAAACCAAACTTTACCTGAGAAAGGAGCATGGGCAAGCGAATAATCTTTAGCCTTGTAATGCTCAAAGCCATGTACAGGTAGTGCATCTGTCGCGAGCTCGTCATTATTCCAAGTGACAACTCGCACTTCTGGTCTCTGTGCATTGCCCTGCTATCAAGAATTTACTCATCTTAGCAATTAGTTCCAAGCTCACCATATATGGAGCAGCCCATTAACAAAAAGCTAACCTCTCATCCTCTCACCACTAATATATGCCTACTGGTGTGAGACCTAGTTGCAAAGCCTCTTAAGGCCTCCTAATAGATCAAATTCCACCAAATATGATGAAGGCAACATTTATAAAAAATTCTTTACAAGAGCATCAAAAGGTTATGCCATTGAATGGAGAAAATGAGTTCAATATAATTATGCAAAAGCCAGAACAAAGAAAGGTATTTTTCAATGATGGAAAATTTAAGCATGATAAGAATTACGCTTTTGAAAGTGGTGGGTATCTATACAATGTGGTAGAGAACACTTGTCTAAGACAACTTCCGATAACCATAATAGATCACTAAGTTACATGTTAATTAATGGGCCTAAAAATGCTACATTTGAAAAACTAAAAAATGCAAACAACGATAAGTACAGGACAAAGCAAAACAGATGGGAAAAATCCCAAAAAATAGTTAGGAAGTAGGAGAGTGAAATAATTCATGTTTCATATGCATGAAATCTGAAGCAAATTTGTGATCTCCATTGTCACGAAAAGAATAAAGCATGATTAAGTGGAGCACTTCTGTATTAAAAATTTACACAAAACATTCACCTAAAAATGTTGGCCAATTTTTAAAACACACTATTTCCACTAACATGGACATAGCAGTAAAATATGTGACAAGCATGTGATTGAATCAATAACAGAGATAATCAGACAGCTAAACTGACAGTAAAAAATGAATCAACACCACTCTGAAGGAAGAACAAGGAAAATACCTGACGTGACGGAACAGTGCTACTGAAGTCATCCCCGTCTTCCTCCCCAGGGATGTATGCTAGAACCACCAAAGAATCACCATAGGGAGCAATTCCTGAAATGAAATAGCTGGTTTGAAAAGATGCCACAATATCCACCTTGTTCATGCTAGACATTGGAATGTGCTTATATGTCCCATTGGCGCCGGTATTCTCGTTGGTTCTAATTGATGCGATTTTAACAGATGTTCCCCACCCAATGACCAACAGATTATCGTCCTGAATGTGATGTAGAATATGTTAAAAAAACAGTTATCTAAATCAAAAGTAATTCCAACTTTCAGTTAGTAATGGCATAGTATTCAACAATATAGCTGTGTCCCCTTTTCAGACCATTGCACTTCTCTTCTCACAAACTTTCCATAATGTTCCGAGCGTTGTTTATCTTCAACTAACCTGCCAAACTAAATGAGGGAGCAGAAGCTCAGGGCGGGGACTTCCTCGAGGTCTTTCAATGAATGTTATACGTTGATCATTAGCAGCATCATAGACTTTGACACCCGCGTCATTAGCCCAGGCGATGAGACTAGATCTCCACTTAACTACGTGAATTGGACCTTCACCAGAGTGTAGAACCTGTAAAAAGGATATTAATTTTCTGAGATCAAGATTTTTGAAAGCTCTGTGTCTTTTAAATTAGCACGGTGTAGAGTAGAATAGTTCAGGAACCTAAACAAACCTGGTCTCGATAGCCTATCCACTTCTTGACATTAAAATATAGATGACCAGCTAAACCTCCCGTGACGAACCTTCTGGATGATTTCCTTGCATAATCTGGGTCTAATGCAATGGCCTTCATAGGACGGTGATAATCAAATTTCATTTTCTCCTCGGTGAAAAGACTATTTATTACAACAGAACCATCATCAGAACAGCTTCCAATGTATTCACCTTCTATATCAAAGCAGATATCATTGACTGCAGCAGTATGGGCAGTAAATTCTTTAACCTGTAGAAGCGGAAATTTATTATCAATTCCAAGCATGCGGCTGCCTAATCAGGCAATTGATATCATAAATTAAACAAAGTACCCATTTAAGAACTCTGACGGTGGATTGTGCATGACGAAGGAAGATAAAGGAGATCTATGGAATTGCTCCAATGCTAACGTATCTCAAGGAATAGGAGTTTCGACCATGTCTTGATAACAATGGAAACTTGACAAACAAGAGGCAATAAATTTTCTTTTAGGAATTATTCTCCTAGTTTATATTTGATATTAGATCTTGCTTAAATCGCATTTAATTACTTCATTAGTCACTGAAGTTTTGAGTTATTCTATAAATGGTCACTAAAGATATTTTCTTACAGTAATAGTCACTGAAGCTTCTAACAGCTACACTAATTGTCACTCGGTCAAAAAAATTAGCATTAAATCAAAAGCATCACCATTAAGTCCTAACATGTCATCAAAAAGTGTTACTTATTATGCTAAGTCAGAAAAACTTGGAGTTATGAATTGAAAATTTAACACATACATAGTAAGACAACTTAATGCGACTTAAGTTTTGGACTGATTTTTCTGGCTTAAATTATGTAGTAAACCTAGGTCTTTCTTTTCAACAACGATTTTTCTAACATGACATAACAAATAACGCCATTCGGTTACATGTTGGCATTTAATTGTGCCATGTAGGATTTAAAATTAATTTTGTTAGACCAATCGACCATTAGTGTGGCAATTAGAAGCACAAGTGACTATTACCGTAACAAAATAACTTCAATGACTATTGATGTAATTAATCAACTCTTTAGTGTCCATTAGCGTAATTAACCCTCCTAGATACACACATTATCGGGAATGTTGAAAGTGTTGAGACAATAAAACAATTATGGAATAGCACGTGTCACAGGCTTTCCAACTACTTTTACTAATCCATGCAGAAACTTATGTATTATTAAGTAGAATGAGACGTTATATCCTTTCAGGATTTCATTATGTTTGTGTCAAAGTCGTATTATGTTTTTCCTTTGAGTACCACGATATTGGTCCACAGTAAGCTAGGATAATGAGGTTTATTTGAGTTCCAAATATTCTGGATCACTTTAGCTCAGGTATTCGTGCCTCAGTTTTCCCAATTTTGAAATCGCGTATGCTGAACTCTAAATAGAACCCAAAGCACCCTTCTGTTTCTATTAGTGCAGGATATAATTATTGGTTTCTTATGCACTGTGTTGAGCTATTGGAGACTTCTTCTGTCACTCTGTGCTTAAGCACCATTAGTTTAGAGGCGATTCCTGCAGGGATAGTCGGTCATTAACTGACTCGTGAGACATACATGATTTATCCAAGGTACTATTATTCTGGGTCATAGAAAAACAAACTAGATGGTGCTCGAGTTAGAAGTGAATTTTTTTCCGTCCAATCATTCATGTGTAAGTTTTATAGTATTAAAAATGCTCATTTCAGACAAAGCCAAGGCACATTTGTGTTAAACACCTAAAAATAGATTTCTTATTAATGAAGAGTGAAGGTTCAATATTAAAATTTAAATATATGTTAAAGTTAGCAAAGGTAATCCATTTTTAATTATACAATTAAGCCCGACAGATTACTCAATAACTGGTATAATTAACACCAATCCCTAGTGTGTGCAGCTAAGAGAGGGTCCTGGCACTTTCATCATATGAAGTTATGCACTTTCTCAGCACAAAAGATCTTCAGCTAACCATTATCTTATTTCTTTCAATCCTCGTGACATTCTTGAACAGCATTAATTTCTTGCAAGCTCATATATGTTTCCGTGTCTGTATATGTGCAATAGCCTGAAAATTCTTTATTTCATTTTTCTACAATTAAAAATATTAGGTTCTTAAGATTCCTACAGGCAAATTACTTGCAGTTTAACACATAAGTGCAAACAGCATCAGCTCATTCAAGGATTTCAATAGTTAGTCAAACCACCAATTATAGCATTTTCCAGTTACCAAAATCACCTTTCAATTCAACCAACTATACTCTTCGTCCAAAAGGTGCCAAGATTACATATCCAGATCACCCACAATTCTCTTTAACAAAACTGCTACTTATCGGTCAAAATCTAAAAGCTCAAAATCCCACTAATGATCGCCATATTATCTAACTTTATCAAACAAAATTCCAATACCAAGTAATTATAAACACAATTCAATAAACAAAATCAGAATTAAAAAAAAAAACTAACTTGATTGCCAATGAAATCGAGAATGTGAACCGAGCCGCTATGGGTACCGAGCGCGATCATGCGTTCAGCAACGGCAATACATGAAGCGGCATCGCTTTGGAGTAGCGTCGGCACACTGCCACCCATTCTCTGGTACTTGAGCCTCGGCTCATCTTCCTCTTCTTCCTCCCCAGCCTCTGAATTTTCTTCTTCTGATTCTTCTTCTCTCTCGTCGTCGCCTTCCATTCCGTTCTCTGATTGCTTCTGTAACATTACAGGAAAAGTAACTAAAGGCAATGAAATTGAATGATTGAATCAGTGAAAGAGAGATCTGTTGAGAATTTGAGCTGGAAAATTGGATTAGGTTTTTTTATTATTTTTTATTTGTATTTTGGGAGCGACTTAAAAAGTTCAATTATGGAAGTGCTAAAGTTTATTTGCAAGGTGACAAAGTGTTATTTCCAATTTTGCATTATTTATTTTATTTTCCAATTTTGGATTAGTTCACTAATAAGCAACGAACTTTAATTTGTTTAAATTCATTACTAAACTTCACAAAACATTTCATTCAAACCACCAATTCGATTTGAAGTTCATTATCTAAACAAATACTATATGTATTTGCGTATTGTCTCTTTTTGGGTCTGTTTGGTAATAATTAAAATTCAATTAAAATTAAAAATATGATCGTTATTGGGTCACACTCGTCTAATAAAAGTCAACAATAACGACTAGTTTTTCAATTTTAATCTCTATCAAACAGACTCTTAATATATTTCTATTCTTGCAATATGTAAATAATCTACATTTTTCGATATGTATTTTTGGCAAAAATATAAAACAATCGATATTCCATCTAAATTTTGATTCTGGTACCACAAAAAAAATTAAAATAATTTCTTGTAGTAATTCTAATGGTTAATATATTGCATATGGACACGGCTTAACCTCTTAAATTGAGCTTTGTAAGACGGGTCCAATAAGTCACGTGCTTAAAAATAAATATTATATGTAAAATAAATAAATAAATATATGTGGCTTACATTTTATTTTTTCAAATTCGATCATGAATACTTCTCTTTGAATAATTACCCAAAAAATGAGCATCTAGCCAATAAGAGAATTCATTTTCCATATCCTATTCACAATGATCCATATAGAGAGCATTTAGTTATTGACACATCTTTTGTGAAAGTGCCTTGTAGCTTCAATTTTGCGATCACCTGTTTGGGAGAGCTTTTCTCTCAGAAAGAAGCAATTAATTGACCGTTGGAACTTCAACATGTGTCCCATGAAGGCAGCAGTTCTTGAAATTTTAAACGTGAAATACCAAAAATGTCTATTTATCATGACACCTGAATTAAATGTTAAGGGCGAAAATGTCATTTTGCAGTAAAAGAGTCCAACATTTCGGCCGCCTCGTCCGAGCCCGGGTCCCACTTAACTGTGCAAACGGTAAAAAAATGAATTTTCTAGGTAGCCAAAAGTGCTCCCAGACAGGTATATCCTTATGAATGAAGTAAAGATATCAAATTTATTGAAATTATAAGAATATCCAGCAGTACATTTATTACCACCTAAATAGCGAAATATGAGTGTTTTCAATTGCCAAGGCTCATGATAAAAATAAAAACACCTAAATCAAATGTCTATCCCGTTGAATATTCTGCTACTCCCCTGCAATTGCATTCCATGCACAAAACTTAATGTCAATTTGGACATAATATATCTAAAGTGACAAATTGTGACAAGATGCAAATGTTTGGGAGGGTTAATGCTTAGATTTAAATGTTTGGACCAAATTCGTAGGATCAGAAAGTGTTTGGGACCAGTTACGCCAATTCCAATATTCTAATATAGTTTTTACTTTTTAACTCACTCAATTTATTCTCCAGGCACAAAAATACTATAATTTGTTGGAAAACACAATGATTGAAGAATTGAGTGTCATTACATAAAATATAATGAAAGATACAAAAAAAATAAATGAACTCAAAATTTAGTTGATAAAAAATTAAAGCCGAGATAATCTTTTAAGTCAAATTCCACCAAAAATGATTAACACGATATTCAATAAGGCAATTCTTAAATACATTGCTCACATGTTATTTATGTTGGATAAATATTTGCTCGTCGCATAAATTTAATTGTTCACATATTTTGAAAGAAAATATTAATTTACTTTTTTGATAAATTATTTATATTAGTTTGAGCTTAGATTTCTTCAATAAGAATGTTTTAATTTGATTGAATTTCATCTTTAACTTTGATAGTAAAGTTGAGAAACTACGTGGAATTTTATTTGTTGTAGTGACCACATGATTAATTTCATTAATAGATTTTGATTACTAACTTCACGTTCTCAATGGGTGAGATCAAATCACGGATCAATAGAGTGAGAATAATAAA
>CAIGRO010260241.1:0-10639 GCA_903798355.1 Fraxinus baroniana
TTTCACTAAAACTTTTGTGCTTCCCTAGATTCAAATAATACTTTGATTAGTGTCTTTTGATTTTTCTTACCACATACAATGTACATATTTTATATTGAAAAGCTCTCTATAAAATAATAAATATTTATTTATCGATATTTATTCATTTATCGATAAATAAATAATCTCGCTAAATGAATTTTTTTTCCAGTCTCGAGGGTATTACTTTATCGAGGTTTAACTGTATTAAAAATAAGAAAAAAGTTTTTTTCCGTCTAGGTGCTGTGATATGATCCGAGATGACCTGAAAGTTACATGAAATTTGATGATTGACAGAGAGTGGTTAACGACAAGTTCGGGACAAATGGATCAACCCGGTTCAAGCAGCAAACAAGTAGTGTGGATGAAAATGTGCACAACTTTCAGTTCGGGTGTCGAATTTTCGTCCATGAGTACAATTTGGAATCGTCACGAAATTCTGCACAAGCAAAAAGGGGTGTCAATTTTAACACTATGTGGTCGCATAGTGTAAAATGAATGCGACCGCATACCTATCTACAGAGACAAATTGAAGGCTGAAGGATGAATTATGCGACTGCATTGAAATGTACAATGCGACCGCTTAGTACACTTTCAGGGTGAAATTTTCCTTTTCCGCGAAGGTTTCCATATTGCATTAAAACACTACTTTTTGATATCTTTATAATCTTTTAGGAATTTGATTACGTTTTTACTAGGTTTTCTAGCCGCTAGTATAAATAGGACTTCAATATTCCATGTATGGATCTTATGACAAATTTACTATTAAGATATATTCGAGAGATTATTGTGCTTTTCCAACCTTGTTCTTCTTAGAACATTCTGAACTTATAAAGAGGATTCTTCTGGCATTCAACACCTAGTGCAGATCACATATTTTGTAATCAAGAGGTCATTCAAACTTTATTTTTGTTTGGTTGCCTGGTTCAATAATTTGCGGATCGAGATTCTACCGTCTACAACCTGATTTTGCAATTTTCACGTTGATCCCGCTCCTGGGTTCGCGTCAGTTTCGACGGATCTGCCAAGTGGGGTGCTAGAAGGTGAAGCGTAACAATATCCCCTAAGTTCATGTATGATTATTTATGTCATACGTGGACTTTTGTCTTGAGNTGGTTCAAACTCAAAATCGGGATTATTTTTTGGGCTTTTTTGGGATTTTCAATCTCGTTGTGGGTTGCGTAGTGTTCGTTGTTATGTGGTTCTCATCATGCTACTTATGTTCACTTAAACTCTTAAAGTTTTAAACTCACTTCCATGTGTAGTTATACTTTATGCCTTTTAAAACATTGTATAGTGCACATAGGCATATATTCCTCAAACCACTCCTTGTGCGATCACATATGATACCTACATGATTTGCATTCATCAAATCACTCCTGTATTTGCGAAAATGGTCAGCACCACTAACTAAATTTGTAGTGGACTCACTAGATAGGTGAATTCCAAGATTTTCGGGCACTCCTAATTCTTATTTTTGATTAATTTTTTAGCAATTGATAAATGCTCAAAATGAAAAAAAAAAAAATTAGGTATAGGAAAATTTCATACCGATAAAAGAGAGAAAAAAAAAATTAAAAAAAATCTTAACATATATTAATTTGGGTTAATTTTACAAACGGTCACTGAAATTTCAAAGTTTCAGAAACGGTCACTGAAATTTGAAATTTATTTCACAAACGGTCACTGAATTTTTAGATTTTTTGGGTGAGTTTGCGGCAATTTTTCGACAACTTTCGACCACCAAAATCACTGATTTCAAATACCGTTGGAAAGCAAGCCCACAATGTTCTCTTCAATTAATACCAAAAATCTTTCCATAACTCCAAGGTATTCGGTTGGAATAAACCAATGAAGTCAGTTACCCAAACTGTACAGATTTTCAAACTTTTTTGTAGTTGATTTCATGGGTTTATTCCGGCCGAATCCCTTGGAGCTATGTGAAGATTTTTGGTGATAATTGAATAGGGCATTGTGGATTTTTTAACGATATCCAAAATCTGCAGTTTTGGGGTCGAAAGTTGCCAAAAAATGCTACAAACTCGTCCAAAAAAATTTAAAAATCTGGACAGATTTTCACAATTTTTGGCTGCCGACTTTGTGGGTTTATTCCGGCCGAATCACTTGGAGTTTTGGGGAGATTTTTGATGGTAATTGAAGAGGACATTGTGGGCTTTCCAACAATATCCGAAATCGACGATTTTGGTGTTCGGAAGTTGCCAAGAAATTGTCACAAACTTGCCTAAAAAATCTGAAAATTCAATGACTTTATGAAAGAAAATTCAAAGTTCAGTGACCGTTTTTGAAACTTTGAAATTTTAGTGACTGTTTTGTTATTTTTAGGTAACTTTAGTGACCGTTTGTCAAATTAACCCATATTCATTTATATTCATTGAGCAAAGAAGAAGAAGAAGGGAAAAGAAAATTTGTACTCACATTAATTCGTTCCTTTTTGCAGTGTGTATTACTCTACGAAATCAAAATCAAAGAAAAAGGTTGAATTTAAAAGAACATAAAAAAACTATAGTTTATCACCGTTACTCCGGCGGCACAATGGACGACTCCGATTAATTCCCAACCATGTTTTGATACAATCAGGATGAAATATATGGTCGCACACCAGAAGACGCCCTAACAATTCTCGATTTTTGTATTCCGATAGACAAATAGAGCATTCACGTTCCCCATCTGCAGCTTCTTCGATATAAACATTGATTACTACTTCATACTTCTTCCCTTCCTTAGTCTGGGATCGAGTCGAACTTATTGGCTTTGTTGCTGGTGGCAGACGATTTAGGACTGGTACGGCTGTCGACGTCAAATGGTATATGATTAGTATCGCACGTACTGCTGGTGGAGAACGGTTTATAGCTGGCGGCGCTATTACTCGTCTCTCCGGTGATCTGATTCTTTCCAAACATGCTGACACAAAAAACACCACAAGAAATATTAAGCCATCCATGACGAGTATCACAAGAGTAGGCGACATGTTTAAAGGAGGAGGAAGAAGGAGAAAGAGAGATTAAAGCAGACCTAATCTGTGATGAAAAATGGTTTAAGTACAGACACAGTTTGAGTCCTTACAATGTAGCAATATTTACCGAATTTCAATAGGAAATGAGAAGAAAGTGGATGCATATAGGATAATGCCAATTAGTTTTACACCAGTTAGTGAGTTTCAATAGATTTTATGACAGTTAGTTAATCTTGAAAATAATTACGACAATGTCATTTGTACACTCTTTTCTGTTCATTGATGACATTATAAGTGTTGTCAACAATTGATTGGATGAAAAAATTGTTCAAATTTTAAACTGTATAATGATGTATTGTCACGTGGCAAAGTGTAAACGATGGTATAAAAAATGATGTACATATAGCATGATTCAAATAATTAGAAGTTATTTTATTTACACCTAAACATGTATTTTCTAGTTCCTATGAAAATAATTAATCGTGTGTTTGATTGCGAATATGAAATTTGCATGAAAAAAAATAAGGTTTAGGCAATTCAATTGCTTAGAAATTATCTGTATGAAAATTATTACTTAAATGTGTTTAATTGATTTAGTTTTTAACTTAGAAAATATCATACTTATCTTTTTTATTGATGAGAGAGAGAGAGAGAGAGAGAGAGAGAGAGAGAGAGAGAGAGAGATATAGAGAGAGAGAGAGAGAATATAAAANTTATTGATGAGAGAGAGAGAGAGAGAGAGAGAGAGAGAGAGAGAGAGAGAGAGAATTACTAAAAAAAAACCCCAACTTTTAAAGAAAATATTTTCCTTGTTAAAATTGGAAAATAGTATGAAAACGAAGTCCTCAGTAGAGAGGAATGGAAAATTAATTGACTATTCAAGGAAAAAATTAAAAATCAGTTCCGACCATATATTCATAATTACTATTTATTATTATCTACACATTTGGCTTGGTTCAGTACCATTTTTATTACTATTTTTCTTTACAAATTATTTATATAAGGTTGAAGCCCAATCTAGAGGGCCCTCACCGTCCCGTCCCTACAAATTATTTATATATATTTGCCGATAGGAGGCTTAAGTTAAATCATCACTAATAATTTTTTTAAGTAGGCAAATTCAAAAGGGGGCTGGACTGGGCTACAACAAGAATTTCAATTGCTGATTAACAAAACAAACAAATTTTTCATTGAACTCCAATTTTTCCCCAAAATTCATTTGCAACACATCACTAAAGCCCAACTATACCCAACTCTGTCACCCAGCCCAATTACCGCCTTCAAACCATTGCTGCTGCAGTCAAAACACATGCACCAAACAAAAAACTCGTCCACCAGTTAAACGAAAATTCAGATTATGAAAATCTATACACACCACAACATACAAAAATACACTTAAAATCATGAGATATCTGAATGGCTCACCGGTGTTGGAGAACTGGAGTGGCAACGTGAAGGAGCTACAAATAAAATGGAGTTTGGGTCTCCGGTTCTTCTTCTGGATTCGTCTATGTGGGTAGATGAAAGAGAGACGGGGTAAAGATTTTATAGGTGGGATGAGAGAGAATAACGTGAGTTGGTAGAGGGCCATACTATGTGTACATAGGTGTGTAAATAAGGGCTGACATAATGTAAGTGGGATGTGGTAGCGTGCGCCCCAAATGACACCATCTTGTATAGTCGAAATACTCTCATCATTGAGGAAGTTTATGATGTGCTTTATTATAAGGAGAAGATAAAGCAGCTAATCGTGGATGGAAGGCCCAGGCAGAGGGTCTTATTGTTCCTGAGTTTAACAACATTGATATAGTCTGTTATTATTGCAAGAAAAAAAAACACATAAAGAAGGATTGCTATAAGTGATAGAACATGGATAAATTAGTTGCTACATATTAGAAGGGACAACCAGGTAGTTCCGATGAAGTCGGCTTTGTAGAAGATGACTCAGTGATGGAGATTTTTTTTATTATTTCTAACAGGGATTTCAAACCTAATGAGAATTAGATTCTTGATACAGCTTACGCTTTTCATGTGTCCTGATCGGAATTAGTTTTCAACATATGATAAAGCTTCAAGGGTTCTATGGTAATGAGAAATAATTTATCTTGTAAGATACTTGGTATTGGTGAAGTCAAAATTAAGATGTTTGATAGAACGGTCAAGATGTTTGGTAAAATGAGACGTGTTCTAGATTTGAAAAGAAATATTATTTACTTGAGTATCCCTGATTCAAAAGGGTACATGTTTAATGTTGAATGTAGAGTTCTAAAAGTTAGCAAAAGTGTCCATGTCGTGATAAAGGGACAAAGAAGGTTCCAGTTATATGTCTTGCAAGGTTCTACGATCACGTTTGGCGCAACTATCACTAAATTCAGAAAAGAGATATTAGACCTCAAGAGAGGTTTAGTAATGCTGATTTAGTTGCTTATGCATCGATAAACGTTGACTTAGATAGAGTTAGTTGTGATATGTTGCTTGTGGGGATAATTCAAGCAAGTTTAGGGCCCAAGGTAATTCTGCTGGTAAGCAATGTTTGGATTCAATTCACAGTTGTTGAGTTTACCCTTGGGGGCTTTATGGAAGAGGTTAGTAATTTGTTAGGAGTGTTCTATTTGGAGAGTTTTATGAAGTTTGTTGAAGAGTCAAGCTTTATTTCTTGCAGTGGAATTCATGTAAATGTGGAGATTTGTTAGAATTGGGTTGTGATCCGAATCCTTGTTGAATATTTGATTGAAAATATTATTGGATGAATATTGAGAGTTGATAGTAGACTTGAATAGGTTTTGCATGAGTCCAAGATGGATTAGGAGGGTTTTACGTGAGATGGTCGTTCGCTGCACGCCTATAGGCGCTCGAGCTCCTAGAATAGGGACTCTAGCGCTCTCTAGGTTCTGGGCTACCCCTCGAGCGGTGGTGTTACTGCTCGAGCTCCGCGAGGTTGCCGCTCGAGTGACTATGATGCTCGATTAGGATTTTAATTTCGATTTTTTCATCTCAAATATTCTATTATTAGTTTTACCCATTTGGATTGAGACTTCATCTTTTGTTAAACTCATTTTTTTATTAGTTCTCTTAATATGATAGAGATTGTTGTATTATAAATATATGATGTATTACACATATTTGAGGGATCCAAATTAAATTAACAGAGAGAGAGACTCGCGCATAGAGAGATCACGGGAGAGTCTTGTGAAATCTAACATAAATCTTGTGTTCCTGCAATTCTTATTTTCATTTTGTCCATTATCTCGTTTTTTTTAACCTCTGATGAGAGTCTACCCAACAAACTATACTTTTGTCTGGCTTGAAACCTCAAAACCCTGACTGTGACCATCCCCTGTCTTGTCATATAGTGGTAGAATAACTTCATAAACCTTCAAAAGCAAGTGCAGCTGCTTCTGTCCTTAGTCTTGTGTGGGATCAATCTATAAAGAAAGAATGACACATGACAATAGACAAGACTAACAGTTTCCAGCAAATTAAATCTCAATTAGAATGTATTAATTACAAATGAATCAAGCAACACTACTATGGCATGAGAATATAACATAAGGACCTCCTCTAGTGGTTTGATGTTTTAAAAAATTGCATGTAGCATATATGAAGGAACATCAAGTTCCAGATCCCCAAGTATGCAAGCTCATGGTAATCAACTAATTGAAATTTATTCTAGTATTAGTAGTGTACAGAATCGATGGTATTTCATAGAGAAGGACCATTAAACCTATTTATGAATAATCACCGTACAATCAAAATTTGTGACATCGATTGTTTAAAGTGTTGTTAAAAATCAATATGTAAAAAACTGCCATCTCACAACAATATCAAACTTAATGTCAACAAATATGTACACGTTGCATGATTGAAGAAACCCAGATGAAGTTTCTGAATTGGCCCAATTAACATAAATTAAGAAATCAAATTGCTAGTAGTTATACATACGAATTGTCAAAAATTAAAAAATAAAATAAAATGAAATAAAAAACTTAAAATGAACACAAAATGAAAGATATCCTTGGATGGTGTACATGTCAAAGAATCTTGTATAGAGTACAGAAGTAGATGGGCAAGATCTTTGAGAATTCCAGACAGTGGTGCTTGAGGGATTCAATTTCGCCTAAGAGATGAGAATTTCAATAGTGATACAAATGGAATAAGATAAAAGTAAACGGCGATAGGTAACTAAGAGATTTTATGGATTATAGAAGGTACTTAAGAGGTATTTGGAAGAATGCTTATGAATTGTATAGTATTTTAATAGATAGATTTTGAGTGCTTAGACTCAAATTAAAGGTGTCGATTATTTGTTAAAAAGACTTATCAACTTAATGGGTAAGAGGAACTATCCCGATAATTTAATAACCATGATAATTGCTCTCACAATTAGATCTAAACACATGCTGACAACCCTTCTTACTCAATCTGATTTTTTTTTTTTTTTTTAATTCTTAAAATTTGTATTATTAAAAAAAATAGGTTTAATGCGGTATTTTAAGTTACGGTTATCCATTTTGAACGACTCAAAATATGTTAAATATTGCAATGCGACCACGATAAATATGCTATCGACGAAATTTAAATGTCGAAAATCTTCTTGTATAAATTATTGAATGCAAAACTATGATTATTGATTTGTTTAATTTCTTTTCCATATTGATATCGATGTAAAATAAGATGGAGTTTAAACCATAATTATTTAGTCCATTTCCTAAGGCCATTTTCAACTTCTTATTATCAAATCACAGTTTATCGATTTTAAATTTGAAAGATGTATTTCAAAGTCTATTATGAATATTTCGAAAAGATAACAAAAATCTCCCCCGACAAGTAAAGAAACACACCTCATAAACAAGCCAAAAAAGAGGTAGCACCAAAACAGGAAGTATAAGGAAAAAAATAGCTAATTTGTTGTCCTTAAAAAAAAGTGACATAAACATGCACTTTGAGCTCCAAAAATTTGTTGTCTAATTTAGTTTATGTGAAAAGATAAGGATACAGTATTTTTAATTGATGTGATTGCATGCAAATGACAACAATGCACTATTTGTTAGCAAGAAATTAAAACATCAATATTAAGAAATTTTATAGCAGCAAGTTGTACTCAAAAGTGATGAAAAAGTGACAAGATATTTTTTAACAGTGCTATACCAGAGCTCTCTTGAAAAAATGATACTTACCTTCGTAAAAGATAAATATATTAATTTTATCTATATCTGTAGAAAGAATACAAATGAAAAGATGTAAGACTATTTTTATAGATAAATTTACAGAGTATGTCACTTTCAAAATTCTAGCACAATGTTAATTCATATGCAACACAAATAAAGTGATATCATAACACTTTTCAATATATATAAAAAACAAAGTTTGAATTCATATTCATATTTAAATTTTCATAAACATCTTGTATGCATCATGTTAGTTGATTCAAAAATAATTCAGATGAAATAGTTAGTTTACGATTTTCTTTCAAAAAGTGACGAGCACGTCATTTTCAAATTTCAATACCTTAATTCATATACAAAATAAATAAAGTATTATATCACGTCACTTTTTAATTTAAACTAAAATTTGAATTCATATTCATATTTAAATTTTTACAAACACACACACACACACACACACAAACATGTATACATATCTTTAATTGATCTAAAAAGCATAGTTATTAGACTTGATCAGGACATCGACTTGGACAAGGTAATGGGTTTCGAGTTACTGGTTGAACCGGTAGGTCAATGGTCGGACGGGTGGATCATTGCATAAAAATCTATAAAAAAAAAATAAAGTATAAAATGTTTTTAGACAAAATTATATATTTTTTAAAATTATTTTCACTAATTCTTTAGTTCAATAAAATAAAGTAAAATATTTTATCAAAGTTTTTATAAAAAATACTTTTTAAAACACACATATATATATGAATGGTTGGATGCATATAACTTATTGTACATAGAAAGATTAAAGTGCTTTACAACTACAATGAAGATGAACTAATTGTTTTACTCAGAGGTCAAAGATTCAATTTTTTGGACCCCAAAAATTTTAAAAGACAATTTTGAAAATCGATAAATTGGCCGAATTAACTCGGTCAAAACCACCGGTTGACTCGGTCAAAGCTGATTTTTGACTGAATCATGTGCATTTCTATTAAATTAATTTATCCGGGCAAGGGCCTAGGTCACTGGGTTTTCGGCCCGACCGATCGGTTCCGACCGGGTTTTATAACTATGCTAAAAAGAATTCCCATAAGATAGCTAATCTGCTACTTTCTTAAAAAAATGACAGAGAATTTCACTTTCCAATTCTAACACCAAAATTCATAAACAAAAATCAAATAAAGTGATACATTATCTCACTTTTTATTGTATAGCAAATTTGAATTCATATTTAAAGTTTCACAAACACACATGTATGCATCTCTTTAATTGATTAAAAATAATTCCAATAAGTTAGTACATGACTTTCTTGAAAAGAAATGGGTTTTCAAATTCTAGCAACTTAATTCATATGCAATAGATAAATAAAGTATTGCATAATATCACTTTTTATTGAAAGCAAAGTTTATATTTATAGTCATAATTAAATTTTAACAAACAAACATGTCGTATCTCTTTAACTGTTCAAAAAATAATTCAAATAATATACTCTGCGACTTCTTTAAAATATACAATTTCACAAACACCTTACATACATCACTTGAATTAATTCAAAATTGAATTTTCTTACATACTAACTCAATCCAATTCAAAAAAAAAAATCTGAGTTTTAATATATAATAACTCAAAATCATTAATCTAAAGATAAAATTTATATATATTAGAACAAAAAACCTCAACATCATCAATATCAAGGTAAAAATTGTGTTCATGATTTCAACAGTTGCATTAATCAGTAGCTGTCATTAGAAATTAGCCTATAATTGCTTTCCTTCTATTGAATAATCATGAAATATATAATTTATATCTCAATAATCCAAGAAAATATGAATTAATTCAATCAACAGTGAGAAATTACAAACATGTAGTTTTGTGTTGATTATTTGCATATTCTATGAAGAAAAGCTAATTGAAGCAGCCTTTGATTGTTTGGCATTGATTTGTGCAATATTTCCTATTAAGATTTCGATTTTGGTTGATTTGAAGGGTTTAGGAATATTTTTTTCACGCCTACATTTTTCAGTAAATGCCTCTAATAGCTATTATTTTTCCAAATAAGTCCAATAATTTGAGGTCCAATTATTAACTATTAATATTCTCGTGGCTAGTGAGGTTTAAACCATCAACCCTCCATAAATTTGAACAATAGAAAGTTTCTATGAATTTATCAATATTTGTATAGAAAATAGAAAAAAAATGGTAGATCAAATGTTTTAACGAGCCACGTATTATCCACGATAGATTCAAATAAGAGGTAACTCCCTTTTATAGATCTAGTTACGAATCACTGAGCATGCTGTTGACCTATGGTTGATCATGACCTTAATGTTTTGATTATAACAAACAAGTCCATCTTATACTAACAAATTGAATTGAATGTTCAAGTCTTCAAAGTTATAAAGATTATTATTCATACTTAAATGAAGTCCAAGTGAAGGTTAAACGATCATTCAAGACAAATTATTCGAGATATAAGTCAAAGAGAGGC
>CAIGRO010260252.1:0-12314 GCA_903798355.1 Fraxinus baroniana
ATAAATCATACATTTCACATAAAATTTATTCCAAGTTTCTACAAGTGATAGGTAGATTAAAAGTTAAATCTTGTGAAATTTGATCAATTACAAATTTAGTACATGATAAATTATATCGAAGTCCATGACGCATGCTAACGGAATTAACATAGACAAGTCTTCCCAATATTTTCTAAACTTTAATTCCATGGAATATATAACTGAATTAAAATCGGGGTCATCTTTAAATCTATGAAAAACCCTAGCAATTATATAAAACTTTTGAAGACCATACAACTAGTGAGATAATGAACACTAGACAAAATATTTGTAAAATCATAAAAACTTGTCAATTTTTTTTTTAATTTTAAAAACTAAACTCCAACCGGACTAAGTCAAAATAGTATCGTCTTTATTTCAATTTAATCAGCCCCATACAAGGGCTTTATTTCGTTTTCTACTTTTTGGTCAGACAGATACGTCCTTTACAAATAGCTCTTGATTAATTTGGAATATATCCAAATCATGTTTACTTAATTAAATATAATAACATACAAACATGCCCCCCCTTTTTTGGTAATTGGACCTTTTGCCTGGATTGGACTCAAAGCCTGAAACTTCCATTTTTCTTGTTTAGTAATTAGGCATTTTGCCTGAGTTAGGTTGAAAGTTCCTTTTTTTGGTAGTTGTGCTTTTTGTTTCTCTTACAATCGTTGATTGTCGACGGTCAATGGTCATTGTCTGCCCGGGCTGAACTTTTGTGTTGGGTCCGCCATTGCCTGGATGTTACAGTTTTTGGTATATAGGTAACAATAATGTTAATCTATATGGAGTGTTTACAGCTAATGTCATTTGTGATACTGAGATATCAGTTGTGTATTTGTCTTTGACCAAGCAAATATTTTTGATACTTAACATATAGTTTATGTTGTACCTATAGACATAGACATGAGGGAATGCTGAGATGACATTTTACTTGATCGTGGAGTAGAAGAATGTTGATTCAAGTTTGCTTTGGATGTACTATACTACTTAACATATTGATCTTGCAATGAATGGTCCGTTTGTCTCCCATTTTGGAGAAGAAATAGAGTTTTGAATAGTATTTTTTAAAGAATGTATAATTGAAAAGTAAAGTAATTTTATTGGTTTGTGTGTAGAATATTTTATTGAGTGAATATGTGGTGGAGATTGTTTACTGTAGTAAACAATGTTTGAGAAAATGGATGATAAACAAGGGCAATAATTTTAGTTTGAATACACTTTTACGTATCTCGTTTGGCAATTGATATATGTAATGTATCTATACTTACTGACGATGTTTGTTTAAACTGAATTATATAGTTATGAATGTGTAGTTCGGGGCTAATTTCATTCACGCGTACCTTTTGAAAAATCACTTGGATGGCCGTGGCCACAAAAGGGTGTGGATTGACACGGCTAACTATACAAGACTAGTCGTTGAACATTTTTTTCCCTGGCAACCACCAAACTTCAATTTCATTATCGTCCCATAAAGACCTATTGTAGTGGTGAGTGTTAAGGAAACCTTACCATAATTCTAGGCTCATTTAGCTACCCTTAATTCCAGCAATCCTATTGTACAAATTGATCTAATTTCCTTTTTTAATTATCTCAATTGTGAATATATATATATAGTAGATCACTCACTACATTGTGAGCGTGGTGGTTTTGCAAATCCTCTCATGATATCAGAGCAAACCTCCTTGGATTAGCATCCTCGATCCCTACTTCCTCCATGGATGTCGAACCTAACCCCACTTTCATTTCCTTCAACACCATGATACACATGGTTACCATCAAGCTTAATTCCTCTAATTACCTTCTATGGAAGAGTCAATTACTTCCCCTACTTGAGAGCTAAGAGTTGTTAGGACATGTGGATGGAACTCTTGAAATCCCTTCACGATTTGACCTACCCACCTCTCAGATACCTAATGTCAAACACCAGCGTATAAGCAAACGGATCAACGTCTCCTAAGCCTTCTCCTCTCCTCCCTCACGAAGGAATCCATGGCTGAGGTCGTGAGTTTGTCCACCTCACGTGAAGTGTGGCTTGCCCTCGAGAATACCTTCAATCATCGGTCTAAAGCTCGAGAAATTCGTCTCAAGGATGATCTCCAGTTGATGAAATGCAGCACCCGAACGGTCTCTGAGTATGCCCGAACCTTCAAGTCCCTCTATGATCAACTTCATGCCATCGGACGGCCTATTGACGACAACAGCAAGTCCCATTGGTTCCTTCGAGGGCTTGGGTTCGATTTTACAAGCTTTTCCATTGCCCAAATGGCCCAAACTCCCTTGTCCTATTTCCCCGATCTTGTGTCCAAAGCTGAAAGCTTTGAACTGTTTCAAAGCTCTCTCGAACTATTGGCTCTTCCAGCAGCCGCCTTCACCGCCACTAACTACGGTCAATCGCTGTTGAACTAGAGAAATTCTTCCTCTCGAAATCAGCAAAGAACCCACAATGGCAATATCAACTCAAACCAAGGCTATTGGGCACTCGAACTAGAGAAATCACTCAAGCCAAGGCCACCGTCCACTGCGCTACCAAATCTGCCGCCAAGAAGGTCATTATGCTGATCGTTGCAACCAATACTATGGAAGTAGAAATTCAGCAGCCCACCTTACTGAGGCTTTTAATACTTCCTGTGGGCTAACTAGGCTCAATCCCAGTGATTGGTATTTAGATACCGGAGCCTCGACCCATATGACCAAAGACCCTGCCACTTTGAACCATTCAAGTAACTATACGGGTAAGGACTGTGCAATTGTAGGGAATGGTGCCTCCCTACCCATTACCCACACCGGCATCACCTCTCCGACTCCCAATCTTCATTTATTGGATGTTTTAATCGTTCCCCGTCGCACCAAAAATCTCCTATCAATTAGTAAATTAATATCTGATTTTCCTCTCTCTGTTAAATTTACTAATAATTGTTTTACTATTCAGAATCGTCAAACGGGAAGGGTGGTGGCAATTGGTAAAAGAAATGGTGGCTTATATGTGCTGGAGTGCGGAAACTCCGCATTTGTTTCCATTCTTAAGAATAAAGCTCTTCATGCTTCTTATGATTTATGGCATGCACGTCTTGGACATATTAATCACTCTATTATTTCTCTATTGAATAAAAAAGGTCATCTTTATCTTACATCAATATTGCCTTTTCCCCCATTGTATATAGTACATGTCAATTTGCCAAAAAATCACCGCTTACTTTTTACACGTAATGAGAATAGATCATCTCATGTGTTGGATCTTATTCATTGTGGCATTTGGGGCCCCTTACCCGTCAAATCCAATTCGGGTTTTGTCTATTTTGTCATATTTATTGATGATCACTCTCGGTTCACTTGGCTTTACCCTCTAAAATTAAAATCTGATTTTTACGATACCTTTATTCACTTTCAAAATTTTGTAGAAAATCAACATTCCGCTCGTATCAAAATTTCTCAAAGTGACGGTGGTGCAGAATTTACAAGAAATTGCTTCAAAGTGCATCTTAGCACCTCAGGTATTCACCACCAACTTTCCTGCCCATACACACCTGCTTAGAATGGTCACGCTGAGAGAAAACATCGCCATGTGACTGAGACTGGTTTAGCCCTTCTTTTCACGCTCATCTTTTTCCTCACTTCTGGGTTGAAGCCTTCAGCACTGCAACTTAAATTATCAACCATTTTCCCACACCACTTCTTAGAGGTAAGTCCCCCTTCGATCTTCTTTACGGTTCCTCATCGAATTATGAAAATTTTCATCCTTACGGTTGTCGTGTCTATCCTTGTTTGCGTGATTATATGCCTAAAAATTTTTCACCTCGTAGTATTCCTTGTATATTTCTAGGTTACAATCCTTTACATAAAGGGTTTCACTATCTTGACCCTACTACCTCTAGGCTATATATCACCCATCATGCCCAATTTGATGAAAATCATTTCCACTCTCATCTCATCTCAGCTCACAAGCCCAGCCTATATCATCTCTCCATTTTTCTAATTTTCTTAAACCCCGTCCCACTAACCTAACTCCCCCTTTCCCTATGCACCATTCCTCAAATTTCGCCATCCGGATCCAACCCATGTGTTATTTGTACTAACTTAGTGGTTGAGTCCTTGTAGGTTCCTCATTCTCTTGCAGGTTCATCTTCACCGTTATTGGATCCTAGACCGTCCCTGTTGAGACTGACATTGATCATTCTGCTACTGATATCTCATCTGCTCCAACATCATTATTGGGTTCTCATCCCATGATCACATGAGCCAAGGTCGGCATCTTTCAGGCTCGTCATCTGGTAGATCTCAGTGTCTTGGAACCCTTTGGACTTCTCTCTGCCCTACTTACTTCTACTGAGCCCAAAAGATTCAAATCTGTTGCTAAGAATCCTACCTGACTTGCTGCTATGGATGAAGAAGTTCATGCTCTACAGAAGAATTGTACCTGGATCTTGGTTCCTCGACCTATCACACAAACATTGCAGGTTCCAAATGGGTATTTCGGACCAAATATCCACCTGATGGCTCCATTGAGCGCCTTAAAGCCCGACTTGTTGCCAAAGGTTATGCTCAGGTACTTGGACTTGACTACAACGACACCTTTAGTCCTGTTATCAAGACTACTATTGTTCGTGTTGTACTTTCTCTTACTGTTACCAACAAATGACCTCTTCATCAATTGGACGTTAAGAATGCATTTCTCAATAGCAACCTTACTGAAAATGTCTATATGGAGCAACCTCCTAGGGTATGTTGATCCTCGCTATCCCGATCATGTTTGTCAGTAAAAAAAAAGCTCTTTATGGCCTCAAGCAAGCTCCTCGTGCCTGGTTTCAGCACTTCAGTTCTTTTCTTATTACACTTGGTTTTGCTTGCAACTGTGCTGACAACTCTCTCTTTGTTTTTACCAAACAGTCTGACACTATTTATCTACTTCTTTATGTTGATGATATTATCATTACTGGCAACAATTCTTCTCTTCTTGACAGCTTTACTCGCATGCTCAATTTTGAGTTTGCCACCAGAGATTTAGGTTCCCTCAATTATTTTCGATTGGAAGCCACCTCCACTATTGATGGTCTTTTTATCAGTCAACTGAAATATGCATGCGATATTTTTACTCGAGCACAACTGCTTGATAGTAAGTCGGTTCATACTCCTATGGTTGTCTCTTAGCATTTAACTAACGACGGTCCCCCTTTCTCGGACCCCACTCTTTATAGATCACTTTTTGGTGCCCTTCAATACCTGATCGTCACCGAGCCAAACATTGCTCATGCTCTAAATTATGTTAGCCAATTTCTACATACTCCTACTACTGATCATTTTCTTGCTGTTAAACGCATTCATCGCTATGTCAAAGGTACCCTTCATTTTGGTATCACCTTTTGCCCTTCTGTTGGTTCCAGTGCTCTAGTTGCTTACTCTAATGCTGACTGGGCTGGATGTCCTGACACTCGTCGCTCCACCTTTGGTTACTCCATCTATCTTGGCAAAAGTTTGGTTTCATGGAGTGCCAAGAAGTAGCCTACTGTCTCCCGTTCTAGCTGTGAGTTTGAATATCGTGCTTTTGCAACCGCTGCAGCTGAACTTCTCTGGCTTATGCACCTTCTTCAGGATCTCAAGGTTCCCCTCTCCCAGAAACCACTCCTATTATGTGACAACAAAAGTGCTATTTTCTTGAGCTCTAACCCTGTTTCTCACAAACGAGCCAGGCACATTGAGCTAGATTATCATTTCCTTCGAGAGATTGTGGTTTCTGGCAAACTTCAAACGCAGTATGTTCCTTCCCACCAATAGGTTGCCTATTTCTGCACTAAGACTGTTCCCGACCCATCTACGAATTTTTTCGCACCAAACTTCACGTCCATTCCAATCCGACGCTTAGCTTACCATAATTCTAGGCTGATTTAGCTACCTTTAATTCCAGCAATCCTATTGTACAAATCGATCTAATTTCCTTTCGTAATTATCTCAATTGTGAATATATATAGTAGATCACTCACCACATTGTGAGTGTGGTGGTTTTGCAAATCCTCTCAATGAGAATATTCGTATGTGGCTTGATTGGAGTTCGCTCATGCCCAGGTAACTTAGAATTAATAGGCTGAACCTTCAATCAGGAAGATGAGTTAGAATTGGGTGGCAAAGGGGACGTTCTTTTCTATTGTAGTTGTGTTGAAAAATACCGCAGGCTATATATGGAATCATATAGCATGGAGGCCCAGATAAGTGGACGGCGTATAACATTGTGCCAAGAATTTAGATACATGCGCACCAAAATTGGCCATATATATATATATATATATATATAATCTGACACAAGCCAATACTTACCAGTTTAAGATAAACTCGGTTTGACATTCTTTATTTCTATTTTTATTTTCATGAGAACTCATTTTCAATGATACATTCATAAAATAAAATATTCAACATATAAATTCAAATTTTTTTCTACTTTTTAACCACACATTCTCCAAAAATTCACTATTGAAAATCTCAAATAATTATAATAACCATCAAACAGAGGCTAAGGGCATGTTTGAGCCTCATTTTTTTTAATGTAAAATGTGTTTTAAAATAGAGGTTAATGAAGAATGTGTGATTAAAAAATTAAGAAAAATTTTGGATTTATTAAAAAATTAAGAAAAATTTTGGATTTACTTATAATATTATTTTATTGAAGAATGCATGGTTGAAAAGAAGATAAAAAAAATATTTTTTAAAATATGGGGATAAACAAGGGCTAAGTAAGATGTCTTTGTCCCCCAAACTAGAAAATAAATCCATAGAAGGACAAAAAAAAGGGGAACAATACATAAATAAAGTATTAATTATCACTATTTCAAAAATGTGAAAACAAGTTTCAAATTTCAAAAATCAGGTTTTTTAAACTTTTATTTATGAAATAATAAATTATTAAATCAATTTATTATTAAATATTTAATTCTAATATAATATAACCTCCACCTCCACCTCCACCTCCACCACCCCATTGCTCCCAGGACTATTTCGACGATCGGTCCGATCACTATTCTTCTCCAGCGACCGTTTTGATTTCGGTGACCGTTCTGACGATTATTTCGGTGACCCTTCCGTCGCCGCTTTATTCCCGTGATTGCTCCGATTCCGACAATTGTTCCAACTTCGACAATATTCAACCAGTCACAATTAACACAGAATGGGCCACAACGAGTCATAATCAGTCACAATTAATATAAAATTCATCACAACCAGTCACAATAAACACATTTGATCACAAATGGTCACCACAAACAAATCCGCTTACACCACGAACAAGCACCACAATCCACCAACAGTCATTACCACCATTTATATTCGGTTTGACTATCTGTAAACATCTAATTATAACTACATTTAACCAAGTCACCATTTCTATCCATGACTAATTGTGTATAAATTTATCTTCTGTGTGATTAACTATGACCGATTTTATGTTTAGTGCGACTTTTTATGACCAATTCAATTTTAACTATGCGGGTATCAAGACATAATCGATCACAACTAACTCAGAATTGGTAACAACTAGTCATTAGAAGCATATAGTTGGTCACACCTGTTTGTTGTCGCCGTCAAGAAATAAATGCACACCACCTGCACCACCATCACCTGCACCACCATCAATTGAACCATCACCATCTAAACAACAAATCCACAACCATCCACTTCACAAACTATCCTCGGCAAATCCACAACCTACCACTATATACACCACCACCAGGAGCAACGTCAACTCACCTGCACACATAACGACTGGGTTTCAATGTTTTTTGAAAAGATCATAATAGTATCTTCTTGAGCCAACTTCGATTTGAAGAAAATTGGAAAAAATCTTCGTGAAACGAAAAACTCAACCTACCTTGCAGCAACGCCGGTGGTAGCGAAACTTCTCACCATCGCTGCTGCTGTAAGAAACTTCTCGCCACCATTGGTGCAGCAAGTAACGGCGAGCACTGTCGCAATACTGACCCGCATCATCGCGGTCGGTGATGCTGAAGATGGGTGAGAGGTGAGGCGGGTGGATAGGTAAAGAGAGAGAAAGAAGAGTGGTGGAGGAATCGCAGTAGGTGATGGGGTGGGTGGCTAGATAATAGAGGGAGAAGGGGAGATGTAGAGAGAGAAAATGATGAGTTAGAGAGAGAAAGGGGTTGGAAAACTGATAGGGTATGAAAATGAAATTGTTAGATTTAATTAGATTTTTATTAATTACAATAATTTTATTTATCACTTATTTTTGAATTGTAAACTTTATCTCCTTATTTTTAAATTTTAATATTGAAAAGAAGGGTTTTAGGTAATTTTCTAAAAAATAAAATAAAAATCATAATGGACTTATGATGGGTGTCCACTTAGGCCTTTAGCTTAATAGAGATAGTAGGGGGATGCCATGTCCCTTTCAACCATCTATTTTATTCTAGAAGTCGTGTTTGTAGTCATTGTGAAAATAATTTCTGTCATTTCAACTTTGACATTTACACTCTCATTTAAAACGTTTCTTGTGGAGTTGGTCTTTTTCATTATGCTCTGTTAAATCCTTCCTTAAAATATAGGTAACTAGCGAAAAGAGTCATTATCCTTTGCCTTTATTGTGCAAATCGTTCATATTGTTTCAATTTTGATATTTGACACTCAGATAGATTTATCTTTGCGCAACATGTCATTATCATCTAATTTCTCTATTAAAGCATTGTAATCTGACTAATTTACACCACTCTTTAAATAAACAAATGGAAAAGAAAGAAGTAATATTTAAAAAAAACTGCATCTAGAGTTCCAATATTTTTAAAAATACAAATGAGTCTCAAATTATTTTTAACAAAAGTAAAATATTTTATCTTCCCAATTAATTGACCTACCCTTGCGCCCATCCCCTACCTTCACCACCACCATAATAATTAAAAAGAGAATTAAAAGTACAACAAAAGAAAATAATTTGAAAAAAAAATAAAAAAACAAAAACAGAATGGTGCTTCTTCCCCATCTAAGTTTCTTTTGTCTCATATATAGGAATTTATATTCTTTAACAAAATCAGAACAAAATTTAAAAGTTGACCCATACAAGAATTTATAGAAAATAGTTAAATTCTGATGAGAACCACGTAACAATAGTAGCTATGCAACCCTACAACGATATTGAAATCCGATTCAAAAAAGTCCAAATCCAGGTTGTAGACGATAAAATCTTAACCCGAGTCTCACGAACTAAGAATCTAAGGTATATTAATCAAGATTTTCCGAACGTCAAAAAGGGTGTCTAATCATTTGATAAATTTTAATGGTTGAAATCACAAATATAACAATATATTTGATCTAATGTTTATTTAAGAACCAAGGGAGAGAAAAATCTCGTTAATTCATTATCAGAAGTCTTGGTTTTATAATGAAATAAATTTCATATTTATACTAATACTAGAAATCCTAATAAAATGTAATTATATCATAGAATATTGCCAAAGTTGGAAATAAAATAGAATTCTGGACTAACAAGGAAATCTTGTGAAAATAGAAAAATCCCGCCAACTTGTTTCTGTGCGACCGCAACCTCAAAAGTACTATGTGCCCACGTAATCTTGTGTAGAATTTCGTGACGATTTTGAATGGTACTCATGAGTGAAAATCCGACACCCAAGCTGAAAGTTATGTCCATTTTAATCCACGCCACTTGTTTTTTTTTTCTTCAAATATCTTCCAAACCTTGAATCCACTAATTTCGGCTCCCGAGCCCTTCATGAAACTTAAACCTTGGCTTGTCAACTTCTTCAATTTGGACTCCAAAACTCGACCAGGTGATTGCCTATCCCGGATCATATCAAATTCTCTTAAAAAATAACTCTTGTAATCTTTACTAAAAACAAAATATATTAAATTACGAAACTTGATTATAGGGAAGTAGCTACATTCTTGGATAGTGTCACAGTAGAATGGGGAAAATGGGTGGTGAAGGCGGCGATCGATGTCAGGGTACATAGTTGGATGAGGAAGAAACACCATTTAATTTTTTTTTATTATTATTATTTTAATTATTTTGGTGGTGGTATTGTTGGTGGTGGTGGAGAGTTATAGATGTGCCTATGGGTAAGTGGATTAATTGTGAAGATAAAATATTTTTCTATTATTAGAATGATTTAACTTGTTTTACGTGAGACTCGTTTGCACTTTTAAAAAAATTTGTAACTCTAGATGCAATATTTTTATATTATGTGATTTCATTTTTTTTCCCCAGAGGAAGAGGGTATTAGTAATTTTTCAATGCTTAGAGAAAAATAGAGGAAGGACCTTTGGTGCAAGAAAGGTTGATATCAAAATGAAACGATATGGACGATATGCGCAACGAAGGCAAATGATAGTCTATTTATGCCAATTATTCGTATTTCATGGAATGATTTATTGGAATATGACACAAATGACTAACTTCGCAAGAAAAACTTGAAATGAGAGTGTAAATGTCAACTTTGAAACGATAAGAACTATTTTCGTAATGAGTGCAATCCCTATTCTTGCTAATTACCCAAAAGATAAAGAAAAAATAAATTCATCTCCCACCCCCAAACAATTGCTATATTTGTGGTGGAGGTAGCAAATAGTCGAGTTTTTCACACGCTAGACCTCATCGAATTCTTCTTGATGAGATAAATTGAATTTTTTAATTTAGTATTCATTTGACAATAGAAAGTGGCTGAAATTATATTTTGACGAGTTTTACCCTCTAAACTTGAATTGTGACATTTCTCGTTTTTTGGAGTGTTTAAAAAGCCTAATTTACTCGATAATGTTCTAAGATTTTATGGAAAGTTGGGTCAATTCTTGGCTTTCGTCTCTCCATCCTTATTAAAAATTAAAGAATTTACAAATCAAATTAACACGACATGAAAACTTGTGTCATTTGTCCTGTGAACACATGCTACATGTACAATCATATTTAACAACTTTGTTGACAATTATGAGTTGACAGGAATCTACACCATCAATTTTAAAAACTGTTTCTTAAATCAACAGTACAAATCTTGACAAATGACAATAGATGAATTATCAACAAAGTTGTCAATAAAAATTGTACAAATAACTTTATTCTTGTTTTAGTTTGGTTGCAAATGAATCCTCATTATATATATTTTTTCTTTTAAACATTTAGTCCCAGTTTGACAACCAACTTTACTATTTTTTAAAATACATTTTTAATTACACATTATTGCAATAAAATATTTTGCATCTAAATTCAATTTTTCCCATACTTTTTAATAACACATTTTTCCAAAAAACCACTATTTTAAAAATAATTTTCTCTATTTTTTTTAATGGTTTTCAAACAGGGCTTATTTTTAAATAGAGTACTGTTATTTAGCCTCCACTAGGGTTACAACCTTAGTTTATGTGGTCTTAATGCAACATTAAATAATGATAGATGAAATTAAATAAATCATTTAATTTTACCTATGATTTGAAGACATCTAAACTGGGGTTGTTACCCATCCAAAAGGTGTGAATCACCCACATAATACATTTCAACTTGTCTACCAAGGGATGCTAATTCAATTGAAACTTTTAATAACTATTTAGGATTTAAAAAGTTAGGGATATTCAATATAGACTTTTGGAGACTCTCTAAAAGTATTTGTGTACTCAATTGAAACTTTTATAAAGTCTCTAAAAATCACGATGTATTTAATTAAAACTTTTAGAAATCTCTATAAGTTTCAGGGTATTTAAATTTTTTTATAAAAATCTTCATGATACTAACTTTTAAGTAGAAAACTATAAGTTTTGAGGTATTCAAATTTTTATGACTTTTAAAAACTTTTATAAAAGTCTCAATGATATTAATTTTTAAGCAGAAAGTATTAAAATAAAATCTCAAAATTTGTCTCTCATTAATTACAAGATTTTGAGAGACTTTCCCATAAAAATAAAAAAAAAATTAATATGTGTTTTTTTTCTAATATTTCTCTTTCATTTTCTCTTTTACGAATATTAGAGTTATGATTAAAATTTATTTTTTTTTCTATTAATTATAATTATAATTTTTATTTTTTTCTATCATATTGTTTATTTATATTGTATTCTTATAACTTTTTTTTTCTTTTTTCATTCATTTTTTCTGAAAAATATTTATTTTTAATTAAATTATAAAATTTTATATAGACTAATTTATAATTATATATATAAGCTGAATATTAAATATGTTTTTTTTATTATATTGGGGGAAAATGAAGGAGAATGGGGAATTATGAGAAACGTAATCTCGTATATGATAATTTCATAATATTGTACTAGATCCACATAAATTTCATCTTAAATAAAAG
>CAIGRO010260300.1:0-16876 GCA_903798355.1 Fraxinus baroniana
CTTTATGTGTCAAAAATTTGGTCATGCATTAAAAAGGAATTGTTAAAATCAATACACCAAAATCTTTTAAGTCACCAAGGTCTAAACCAATGTATCAACATTTATATAAATATAGCACGATCATAAAAATAATTGCTTACTTTAACATTGAAAATTGTACGCTTTTTATGAAAACGGAAAAATATGATGAGATGTTTGATTTTAACCTAAAATTGCATGCATGTAAGATGGACCAATTCACATGACACTTGTCTTCTCAACAAAAAGGAAAAGGGGAAGGAGAAGGGGGGGGGGGGGGGGGGGNGGGGGGGGGGGGGGGGGAGAAATCATTTTGAAGGAATGATTAAGCTTTAACGTATATCATGATATGTTGTAATAGATATCCTTGACATCATCAAAACTAATGTTTAGTTCTTGAACAACCATCGAACCTTATCATTTTCAGTTGGGATTAAAAAAATTACTTAGTAATCAGTTTAGTAGTCTGTAAATTTAGATAATAGCACCAATTGTTCGACCGTAGCTCATGATAAAAACATGTGGCATGCTAAACACGTACGAGGCGCGACATGTTTTTCTGAAAATTAAATTTTGGAAGTTTCTTTTTAAAGATGCAATGTTGAATTTGTAGGTAATTTATTTTTTGAAAAGTGATGTGTATGGTTATGGAATGGGATTATGAGATAACAACGGGCTAATGGGTAAATTACAACAAGTCAGGTGTATAATNTAGTTTACACCAATTCAAAAATCAGGTTGAAAGTTTAATTATTCAAAAATCGAGTATTTTATTCTACATATCAAACCCTAAATCTATCCAAACCCTAAAATAATCCATTTCTCTCAACTCTCTCACTCTCTTACCATTTCTCTCCACTCTCTCCACTGCCCGCCGCCTCCACCTGCTTCTCCTCCCCTCCTCCTCCCTAGCAGCGTCGAGGCACTGCTGCCGTTCACAGTGATTATTTTCCTTTTGACTCTGGATTTTTGTAGTTAAAGAATCGGAGCACTTGGACTGGACAACACAATTGTGCATCCGTATATCTAACAGAAGACTATGCAGCCAAAATTTCAAACATCGGCTTCTGGAATGAAGTAACAGCAACAAAAATGGGAACAGCAAACACAAAGCTCTTGGAGGCCCCCTTGGTCGACCCAGAAAGCAATGTTTACAGCTTCGGGCAAATATTGTTTGAAAGAATCACTCGTAGACTTCCATATTCAATAGGTAATGTGAATCGCAGCAGCACGTCGACGCTGTTGGTGTGTGGGTCGGCTATGTTGGTGGATAGTCTGTAGGTGTTGGATGGATCTGTTTGTTGGTGGTGGCGGGTGAGGGTGGTTGCAAGTGGTTGTAGTGGCAGTGGTGGTAGTGTTGGTGACGGTGGTATGTGACCTACTATTTGATGGTATGTGACCAAATATTTGGTAATTTGTGACCAATTACTCAACTGTGACCTAAACATTTAATAAAACGTGACTCAAAAATAATATGTGATCGATAAATAAATTGTGACTAATTAATTTAATAATATGTGACCAATAAATAAATTGTGATATATAATTATGTATCTGTGACCATTAATTGTATAATTGTGACTTTATTATATTTACTTAATAAATATATTTAATTAATAATATATATACCGAATTTTGAATTTTTAAACTATAAACCTGATTTGTGAATTGGTGTAAATTATACACCTGATTTATGATTTTTTTTCCCAACTTGATTTGCAGCGACCCAATAAACAGGCTAATTTGGTCAATTGGGCCCAGCCATTTCTACCAAATGAGAAGAAGTTGAGAAAGTTAATGGATCCAAAGCTCGAGAACCAGTACCCTCCTAGCTGCATACGAAATAGCCCAACTAATACTAAAATGTCTTCAACCCAACAAAAAAAATGTTGACCCGGGATGGAAGAAGTTTGGGAGTCTTTGGAACGCATTAATACCATGAAAAATGAGTGAAATGAGGTTAAGGCCTTGGCTAGATGAGATCAACAGCCCGAGAATCATCATCGCCATCATCAACATCGATCTGCTTGCCATGTACTCCTCAGAAGTGGGAGACCTAGCAGCAATAACCTACATGGTTTGACTTCATGATAACTTACACGCTACGTGGAGTTGTTGATGGATTTGACTAGTGTTGTGCGTGTCAAGACTATTGTGTTGGAAATAGAGTTCATCGTTAATATAGTGTTTTAGAGGGCATAAAAGTGTTTGTTCATCTTTTGTTGGACATAAATAATTTGTATTGATAATCTTGGTTTATAAATATATCTTACAAAAGTTGTCAAATTAATGACTCATACAATCAAAAAGAAAGAAAAAAAGTAGAAATGAAAATGAAACGAGGTATACTATAACGAATCTTCTTAAAACAGATTTCACCCATTGTACAATGACACATGATTATTATACGCCTGTCTCCCAAGATAAAATATTTTTTTTACAAAGACCATATTGCACTATGCCAACATTTTTTATCGAACCAGTGCTGAAAATATTTTTTTCGAACAAAATAATACAAACTAAAATGGTCGGACCAAGATTTATTTCTAAAAATATTTCTAACGGAATTTTATTTTAGCAAAATAAATATAATAATTTTTTTTAAGAGAGTAGAGAATTAGAAATCAATTATAACTAGAATTGATATGGTGTAGAAAATATGGAACTAGATGACTTTATTTATAGATTTTCAATTGTCTTTTTAAAATGGTTGCATCTTTTAACATAAATTAATATGCACCATCATATACATACTTTCATATTTAGTGGTCTAAATTGCAATCTATCAAAAGTCAATACTTTTTATTATGTAAATTTCTGAGTCACATTCAATTCGAACATCATGACTTTTCGATATACACCCTTTTCATTGAAAATTAGTGAATAAGCATTGTACTAATTGAAGACGATTTCAACTGACATCTATGAAAACATCATTTAATCTCAACAATACCCCCACATGATGTGAACCCGCGTAGCAACGAAGGTTACGAAACCCACAGGATATTGAAATCCGACCCAAGGAGATCCAAACATACACAGTTTATAGATTTGACTTGAAAAACAATGAATTAAACAATAAACATAATCAATATAATATGTTGACCTTTTAATTACAAAATTTAAGAAATATAACCCGGAATTAAAGTTCGGCCTGGAAATATTGAACCAACAAACCAAAACAATTATGAAAATACCTTGACCCCGTGATTACAACATAAACAAATCTCACTTGATTGGTTGAACGCCACGAGAATTAACCCGATAAGTTCAGTAGAATTGTTCCACAAAGAACAAAAGAAAGAAAGCAATATGCCCTTTCAAATTAATTCCATAATAATGTTGTTCCAGTTACAATGAAAATAATGAAATCTATTTATACTAAACCCTAATTAATGTGGTTAAAATGGAAATAGACTCTTAAGATTACAAATATATCAAATAAAATAGAATCCTAATCAAATGAGGTAATTTCGGACAAAAAAAAAAGGAAAATTTTGGCTCCCGAAATAGCTATGCTGTCACATAATGTCTTTCTATGCGATCGCATAACACAACTTGAAATTCCAATTTTGCTTTTGATAAACCTCCATGAGACCGCATGGATGGAACCATTATGCAGTCGCATAGTGGTTACAGTAGCTCTTCCGCTGCACCATTTGAACCAAGTTGAAACAACTCATTCTGGCTCTCAACCCCAACATGGCACTTGAACACATGCTTGTTATCTTTACTTCTATGGACTTCATATCATGAACACGTAATTGCATGATCTTGTTAGCTCTTTTGAGGTCTTCGATTGTGCCATCCATCTCCTCAACAAATATTGCACTCTTGGTTGATTTTAGCCTATTCCAGCTCACATCAGACCCTTCCTCTTCAAGAAGATTCGTCCTCGAATCTTGACATTGAATACCCAGGTTGTAGCCTTTGTCCTCAATTCTCGCAATAACATGAAATGGTCCATCTCCCATAGGATGTAATTTGAACCTCTTCTAAGTTCGTATCCGTCTCCTTTGTATGTAAACCCAATCACCTTCACACGGATCAAATAATGCACGCTTCAACTTTGCCCTTTTACATGTTTGAAACATTTTAAGAACAATATCCTATTTCTCATCTGCGCTCGAATGCTTATCATGCTCATCTAAATCCTTCAACCCCATGCATAGGAACTCCTTACATTTTCTCTGACACTCCGTCGTTTCCTCATGAATTACAAAGTCAAGCTTCGAAAATAAAGTGATATCCAAAATAGGGTGGGGTTGGTTAGTTTCGTTCAAAGAACAACTCAAACTCAACCAGGAGTTATTCTCGTAGAATTCAAACAACGTGAGATTTGTGACCTTAAAGACTCAAAGAAGAACTCTAATTTGAGTGAAAATTTATTTTAATTCAAAAAAGTGGTTCTTGAATTGGAATTGGACCCGACAAAAATTGGAATTTGAAACAATATGAATTGAAGTTTTTCTTCTTTTCTCTAAAATTCGGACCCCTTTTTTTCCCCAAAAAAAACTATTTTTTTTCGAATTTTTTTGTTCGACCCGGAATAAAAACTATGATACCAGCAAAACAAACGAAAGATGATTTGGATGCAAAATGAGCCCGAAAACACCTTTTGAAATTTTGATGGAAGAATTTCGGATCAAAGACTCAAATTTACGAAGAACGCTGAAATAAACGAAACAAAGACTCGAGCAAAACAAGAAAACAACAAAAAAGATATAACTTGATTTGTTAGAATCTAGCTCTGATACCAATTGATGCGAACCCACGTAGCAATTGTAGCTACGAAACCCAAGACAAATTAGAACAAGCCAAGAATTAACGTTTGAAAAGTTTGACGCAATAAATTATTGAACCAAGAACCAAGACAATCACTAACAATATCTTGACTTGTGATCACAAAACTTATGAGCCTTGCTTTGAATTTATAGAACGCCACAAGAATTTAATTATTGATAAGTTCAAAATTAAAACAATGAAGAACGAGAACAAAGCAATTTAGCCTCGCGATAATATCTGAATAATTGTGTGTTTTCGATGAAAAATAATGCAATTATTTATACCAACTCCTAAAACCCTAGTTTACTACGGAAATATATCCTAAAGATGATAACAGATACCAAAATATAGAGTTTGAAACAAAATAGGATTCTTTCCAAAAGTGCAAAAATCTCGCTACCAGATTGAACGATGTGGCCGCATAGTGTAATTCTATGCAATCGCATAGAATAACTGAAACTCCCCTTTGGAGTTTCGGTAAAGGGGCATGCGGCATGCCCTGGACAACTATGCGATCGCATAGTTGTCCCCAACCCCATCTTCTTCTGTTGCTTGCAACACGATATTCCAATTGGTTTCAGCCATCCACCCCTTCATGAAAGTTGTTTCTTGGCTTGCTAATTTCGATATTTCGTCCACCGTAGCTTGAACTAGCAATCCCATCGTCTCTTTCACCCACTTTTCTCGCGATCGTGTCATCGAACCTCCTTCGATAATCAACGGATCCTTTCCCGAGCTTGACTTCGACGCGCTCGACTCCGTGCTCACATCACCACATGAATGGAAGAAATTGACAAGATCGAAGACAAAGAAGAATACCACTAATAAATAATGTAACAGGATGGCAACTTTTGCTTTACACATTCCTTAATAAGAATCTATCAAATTTACTTGGCAAATAAGTGAACACATCGACCATTATTGCAAACCTAAACAATATATCAAACATATTATCTCTCATATCAAATTTTGGTTCTCTATTGTGTTAACTATTTCGGCCCGAACTCTCTTGGGTTCCGAAAGTGCATTAGAAAAATTTTCTTAAGTAAAATTCTCATTTGAACCGGTCAGGTTCGTACACACATAAGTGATGTTCTATAAAAGTACCTTGCTATTCTATAGTCATCATTTAAATTATAGCTTATCTTAAGCAAATTTTGTTAGGCAACACTTATTTGCATCATAAAAATGAGAAGGAGTTAAAATTTCGAAATGTTTCTAATTGAGTTATTCATAACTAGTTTTTCTATTTAATTTATTCTATGAGATCTCCCGTCTCGAGGTTAGATTTTCATTGAATTGAACAATTATATAGGCTTTAAGCCCATTTTTCTTCAACGCTTCATCTATCTCTCAAGATAACCCATTTATAAACGGACTCGCTAAACTATCGTTCGACTTAAAAAAAAAAAAAACAATTGATATTATTCCATTTGAGAGTAACTATTGAACAATATTATGTCTAAGAAGTATATGTCTCGACTTAACATTATACCTAGAATTTTCTGCTCTGCCTATAGTTGCTTGATAATTGCAATGAATACATATAGTTAGAACAAACTTTAGAATAATATTTTCTACGGAATGTCTTAACCATTCAGCCTCTTCTCATACTTTGTCGAAATCATTTAACTTGAATTTTATTGTGAATCGAGCTATAAATGTTTGTTTAAAAAATTTTCAAGAAATCGCACTACCTTCGAGAGTCAATTTATAGCCACTAGTATTCTTAATTTCATCCATATCTAAGATCCATTTGTTATCACTGTATCCTTCAACTAATAAAGGATATTTTCCATAATGCAACAAATAATTCCGATACATTTTAATTATCCCAAGTTCCCAACAATCTAAGTAATGTAATCCAATGTTCATTATAAGTGTTACTTATATATCAACTTGGCTTACTTATCAAGTAGTCTGTATCTCACCTTGTACAATCATTAAATACATTAGACTTCTAATAATCTAAAAATATTATAATTGTTGTTTATCGTTTTCACATATTCTTGTGAAGAATTATACGAGAAGGAAATGAATTATTAGATTCATTAATACACAGATCTTAAATCTCTCAAATCACTTCATGTAAATAATCTGTTTGTCCTATGAGATGTTCAAAAGTTTTTCATTCCCAAAATCAAGTCTACTTTGCCTATATCTTTCATATCAAAGTTATTGATGAGCATTATTTTTATCTTTATCTTATTAATCCCTAATATTAGGTGAATAAAGTTCTTTTATGATATCTTTTGACAAGAAGTTGTGCCTTATAATTTAGGGAAAAGTTCATAAATCATAGTTTTAAGTTTAACACTATTTCAAAAATAAGAAAACATCTTTCACATTTCAAAAATCAGATTTTTGACTTATACATACACATATATTGATCATAAATAAAATTTATTTATGATTTAATTAATTATTTTATTAATTAAATATAATGAGGTCACAATTGTAAAATTAATGGTCACATATACATAATTAATTGGTCACATATTATTTTTGAGGTCACAAATCAAAAAATTTATAGGTCGTGATTTTTTTATCGGCCATAGATCAAAAATTTTGTAGGCCACAAATTATTTTGAGGTCACAAATCAATAGTTTTATAGGTCGGACTTTAACTCTCTTTTAAAAATCAATTTGCATCCAACTATTTTAATTCCCTTGGAAAGATCAATCATCAATTACCACATATTATACCCACATAATAAATTCGATTTCGTTCTTTTAGCTTAATAAAGATTATGACAAGTCACAACCTCCTTAAATTTTAAAGGCTTGTTTTCCATTAAAAAATTATATAAAGTTTGGACAAAATGACTTTGCAACTTTTGGTCTTTTACACCTTTTGTTTAGATTCTTTATTTCTTTTATAAGAATCATCATTTTTCCTTCTCTATATTCTCTGGGAGTATCCCATTTATTAAGTACACATTTTCAAAGAATTCGACATCTCTAAATTCAATAATCGTATTAACATGAATGTCACATATATGTGATTTATGCACAAGAAATCCATATTCGCTACTAATTATTTATATTGAATAAAAACGTAATATATAGTTTTAAGATCTAACTTGATCCTTTCAAAGAGATAAAATGATCACTTTTGCTAAGTACCCTCACATTTTTACGTATTTGTAGAAAGACGGTCTGCATTACCATAATTTCTTAAGGTACTGCAGTTTTCTTATGAGGAACTCTATTTAAAATAAAGTTAGCATTTAAAATTATCACCCCACAAGTTCCGTTGTAAGCCAGAATTAATGAGCATAGAATTAACCATATATTTTAAAGTTCCATTTTTCCTCTCGCAACTCTATTTTGCCAAGGAGTATATGAAGCGGTCATTAGGTGAATCATAACAAACTTGGCCTACCTTGAGACTAGAGGTGTCAATCCGAGTGATCCGGATTGGGTCGCCCGCCAACATATGAATTCGGTAACGGCCCGCGTGAGAAAAAGCTCGCCCTCTACGGGTTACGGGCCGGTTACGAGTCAGCCCACAATTTTGGACTACAATCCAGGCCCGCCCGCTGACTCATCCGGGTCAAGCCCATGCGAGACACGGGTCACGGTTTGTTCCGGTTTGACCCGTATAATTGTATAAATAAAATTATAAAAATATAGAATTTTTCATATTTATAGCAATTTTTTTTAAAAAAAAATGTAAACTAAGAATTGAACAAAATGACAAATTCATATTTATACCAAGAAATGTTTATATAGAATTCAAATTTAATGTTACATGAATTATTTATAACTTTGCAAAGTTAAATTTAACTTAAACAAATAACAACTAAATGCATTTCTAATTACTATTATCAAATATTTATAGCATAAGTACATATCAACTAGGTTGGTACCTANCATGAATTATTTATAACTTTGAAAAGTTAAATTTAACTTAAACAAATAACAACTAAATGTATTTCTAATTATTATGATCAAATATTTATAATATAAGTACATCTCAACTAAATTGGTACTTACTTTTACTATAATTTATAGTTTAAGTACATCTCAATTAAGTTGACACCTACTTAACTATAATATTTAATTTTTTTTTTTTTTTTCATGGGTCACGATCAATCGCGGCCCATGAAGGTGCAATCAACAAAACTCGCGGGACACTTTCTTAACCCGTGAACCGCCCACTCGGATCACGGGTCGACCCGTGGTCCTGGGTCAATCCGGACCGATTTTCACGTGTCTGATCGGTCCGTCCGTCTTGACACCTCTACTTAATACAAGTCGTCTAGAAGGCAAAATCCTTTTGGATGGCCTTTGAACGAGCTCAGAAAATTTGATATTAACTTTTGAACAATAATAGAAATAAAATGCCAAATTACATTGCATAAACAACCACTTATCAGCAGATTGTAAAGTTCAAAGAAATAGCATACAAAGATCGACTTGGTGGAGAAATGACGACTGGCGACTGCAATACTCGAACGCATAATTGTCATTTATTACATTCAAGGCATTATTGTGGTTAAGGGAACACACAAGTTTCTTCATTACATACAACATTTCACAGTACTCTTCCGCTCACAACAACAGGAAGATTTCATGTATTCTCTTTGCGTTTACATTGTTGGCCTTATATTGAGACGAGAGGCGAGCTTCTGACCAAGGGACCTGTCAGCCTGCAGCATAAAAATCGAAAGCTAAGTACAACTTTATCACTTATAAATTAACCTTCAAAACTTTGAGAACAAATATAACTAAATGTTCGGCAGATAATACTAAAGAGGACTGAACGATATAATGAATAAGATTTTGGCATCTTTGCCAAACATGCAAGAAAGGAAGGGTATCAGACCTGAGAACAGTATGAAATCCAGATACTACGGATCTCATGGGTGACCCGGGGTTCGGACAAAGCATCTACCCATTTTCGGATGAATCTCTCTTGTCTGGAAGAGAATCAAGATCAAACAAATAAATCAACTTTTGCATAATAAGCATATTATAAACTGTTAAATGACCAGAAATCAGTTACCTGGCTGGATCCCACGAACGGTATCTCTCTCCTGGTTCCTTAAAGTTATTCTCCTTCTCAATGACGCGCTGAAATAATCAACAAAAATACGATTCAATTCACACGAAAATTCTCTCGCTAGTCGGCTTCACTATAATGCTACCAGTTTGATCAATGGAACTGGAGATCACTTTTATGGGCCATTTCAGGAATATAAACCTAAAGGCTTGAGATTCTAACAATAAACACATTTTTCTTTCATCAGAAACTACATAACCTGGATGAGATGAGAAACAGCAGAAGGAAGAGAGGTATTGGCATCAAACCAATGCTGCCAAAATTACTAGAAAAAGAGTATTGACAAACATTCTTCAGTGTCAGCAACAGCATAAATTCACCTCTGCTTAATTCTACTTCTGCTACTACGATGAAATGCATCATTTTTGTTCTTTAATTTCATTGTTTGACAACTAGTAATTGTACATTGCATTAATGGAGATTAACCTAGGACTGAGATACACTGCTTATCCTTCGATATGTGCTCTCAAGATGTCAAAGGGCATCATTACTTAAATGCTATCCCCTTCTTGAACTCAAACTAGTTTTAAGCACCAAGCATACCCGAAGTTTTAACAAATTTAAGAATTATCATAAAATGAAACAAGCAACGAAATCAAGAACACGATAAATACATACCCTTTCACGCCTCCCTGATAATATCACAGAGGGAATGGGGTACCTCTCAGCATGACGACAAGGATCGTACCTTGACGGGAAATAATCGACCTGAAAAACAATTAGAACATCGGATTAAAACGTGATGATAACAGCAGAGAGAGTACCGCATACCTCTTTAGAATACCCTATCCATTTATGAAGATGCGTATCTCAAAGCACTTTTAGCAGTTACCCAAGGATATTAAATAGGAACCAAGAAATTGAATGCGAGTGATCTCAAATATAAGCAGTAGTATAGAATAGAGGATCGTTAAGAGTACCTCCTCATCCCTATGCATGAAATTCATGAAACCATCGTAGTGGTTATTGTGATGTGCGCACTTTGGAGCATTAACTGGGAGCTGCTTATAGTTCGGCCCTAGACGGTGCCTCTGAGTATCGGCATAAGCAAATGTACGAGTTTGGAGCATCTTGTCATCAGAATAATAAACCCCAGGGACCATATTACCAGGGTCAAATGCAAGCTGCTCATTCTCCGCAAAGAAGTTATCGATGTTCTTATTTAATACCAAGCGACCCACTGGCTGCAGGGGAATAATGTCCTCTGGCCAGGTCTTGGTCAGATCAAGTGGGTCAAAATCAAATCTATCTTCATGATCCGGATCTATCGTCTGAATATAAAGTTTCCACTCTGGATAGTTACCAGCAGCAATTGAATCGTAGAGATCCTGGGTGGCATGGCTGTGATTGGCTCCTCCAATCTTAATAGCCTCTTCCTCCGACAAACACTTCACACCACAAGTTGGCTTCCAGTGGAACATCACGTAATGTACTTTCCCAGCCTTGTTGATTAGAGTATAGGCACTGACACTAGAGCCTTCCATGTGTCTATAATCCTGTGGAATACCCAGATCATCATAGAAGAAAGTGAAAGTGTTCAAGCTCTCTGGATGGTGGGAGAAGAAGTCAAGGATTCTCCAGTTTTCCTGAATGTGGGATTTTGGATTGGGTTTGAAAGCATGAATCGCATCTGGGAACTTCATCGCATCGCGAACAAAAAAGACAGGGAAATTGTTTCCCACCAGATCAAAGTTTCCCTGTATCCACAAGAAGAAGCTATCGTTATCAATACAAAAGGTGTAAAAAACACTAATTAACATCTCCTTTACCTCTTACTCCTACAAGTTGTATAAAGAATGACCATACATAAAAGTGTTAGCAAAAGATCTTCACCTCTCTGGTGTAAAATTTAGTGGCAAAGCCTCTGGGGTCCCTGATGGTTTCAGGGCTTCCACGCTCATGGATGACGGTGGAGAATCGAACAATGACAGGCGTCTGAACTCCTGGAGCTCGGAGGAAATCAGCACAGGTAAGATGAGATATATCATGAGTAACCTCAAAAAACCCCTTGGCACTGGCACCTCTGGCGTGGACAACACGTTCTGGGATTCTTTCACGATCGAAATTAGCAAGCTTCTCCACCAGATGGTAATCTTCAAGAAGAACTGGGCCTGCCAAAAGACAATTTCACATCAACAAGTGGAACTTCAAATATAAACGTCTGGAAGCATTAAAGTTTTAGCACTTGTTAAACAAATCTCGTTAGTTTTCCAAGGAAAAATTAAACAGACATTGAAGCTTGAGAAATGTTGCATATATGATTCATGGTCCCTTTCAAAGAATTTATTATTCTGAAGTACTATCTTCCATGCATAAATAAATAAATAAATAAAATACATGAATTGGACCAAAAATAAAATAGATAAGAGAATTTATTTACCTCTAGTTCCAACTGTCAAAGAGGAGTCATTGTTATAAATTGGAGTTCCAGAATTTGTAGTCATAAAAGGTGAATCGAAAGCACTAGATGGACGATACTGCATCATCAAAAACATTCATATTAACAATCATGCTACATAGACATAATTGTTAGCATAACTCTTGACATAATATCACGTGACAACCCATTCATTAAAATTTAGTCAATTTTTTAATCCAACAACATCTTGTAAACACCTAGAGCTGCCTATTTGACTCCTTTTTTTTCTTTTTTTTTTCTTTGTGTACATTGCATTCTGAAATAATAGATTAATGAAAAACGTGTTGTTAAAAATGAAGGAAAATTTATTGAGTTGCGTGTAATATTATGTTGGAGGTGGTACTGTGGTGCTGGAGGTGGTGGTGTGGGTATGGTGGTAACGTGATGAAGTGCATAAGGAGTTAGAGTTCATTACGAGGTGCAATCGCAAAGGGAAAAAATGATTTCATGATAACTTCGGGTTCATCCGTTTTTGACGAATTGCTAACCTAATCTGTTTTTGTGCAGATTCCATCGTTTAGGCCCTTGATTAAGCGTTTTTACCGTTTATGGTCATTTTTATTTTGGTAATATCTCACTCAAGAGATTTCGAATTCAAATTCCGTTTGTTGGAGGACAAGTTTTGAATGAAATGAAATTTTATTGAATTTCTCTGAAGTGAAATTCTTTTTGTGTGGATTTTCATATTTCCTATAATCTTCCTATAATCTTTCGCTACGTCACAACGACATTTGTTGTGGTGGCGGATTTTTAGGAGGAAGTTGGGGTTGCAATAGTGACCCTTCTCTCTCTCTCTCTCTCTCTATGGTTGCCGGAGTTAGGGGTGTTGGATGGGGTGTAGTGATGTTAGGTGAGAAGAAAACCAACCAGTTACTGTCGGTGGTGGTGCAGAGGAGACAAAGCAGGTGAAGAATGGGGGTGGGTAATTTAATAATGTGACATTAAAATGTGTAATTGTGACTCACAAATTGTATTTTTGTGATCCTAACTTTAAAAAATTTGTGAGTATTAAAAAATATGTGACTTATTAAATGTATGATTAGTGAGTAAAAAATAAAATTGTGACCTAAAATTGTATTCAGGTGATCATGACTAAGCGTGGTTTGTGATTATTAAATGATCACAATCATAATTGCGTTTTATTGTGACTGTGATTTGATTCATTAAAGTATTGATCCCAAACTTTTACTAGTGTTTGATAAATATTATTGAAGAAAGAATGTATTTTAAATAGTGATATAATGTTAAAAAGTAATTAAAATTTATTTATACGATGAAAAATATTATTTTATTAAATAATATGGGGATAAAAATGAATTTTAAAAGAATATGTGTCAAACGGGGACCAAGGGTCACAATCTCACTTATCAAATTGTATGGCCCCCAATTTTAGAGAATTTATAAATTTTGGAATGATGATTGATGTAAAAATGTG
The DNA here is from genome assembly GCA_903798355.1 of Fraxinus baroniana. Lineage (NCBI taxonomy): Eukaryota > Viridiplantae > Streptophyta > Magnoliopsida > Lamiales > Oleaceae > Fraxinus > Fraxinus baroniana. The sequence continues at coordinate 13,726 of CAIGRO010260300.1, forward strand.
TGGTTGAAAAATAATGAAGAGTTTTAGATCTGTTTATAATATTATTTTATTTAAACAATATGATTAAAATTTAGAAAGAGAAAAATTTTAATGGGAGACAAAAAAGGGTTATATCTAAAAAAAAAAATTTCCCGTACGAAATCAAACGAAAGCAAAAACAGAAAGCAGAAGCCATTTTTTTCCATCTCTTGTTATGATTTGTTAGTGAAATCTTCATGCTCCTTTGTGGATGGGATGATCGATTCGGGTTGGATCGTTGAGAATTACTTGTTTGTAAGAATTGTTGTCAAAGTTGATTCTTGAAGAAGAGTAGTGGAATTTCTTGGATGAACTTGTTTCAGTCAATCCATTTTAACCCTACTTACTTTTTTAAGGTATCTGAATGTCAAAATTTCTTAAAAGGAGTATCAATTTGTTGTTTGTACAGATTATTATTATGTTGCAAAAGAATGAATCGAACACTTATTTTGTATGGATTTATTGCAACTTGTAGTTTTGTTTGTATTTATGGATTTAATAATAAAGATATATTATGTAGTCAATAACAGTGACAGGCAAAAAAAACCAATTCAAACGGACAGTCTAAAATCATTTCACTTACTCTCTGTTAAATACAAATGATTCAAATCATACATTACTAACTCAAAATAGAAAACAAGATGAATTAGCTAATCAAAAAAAATCGAATTTAAATAAGTACCTTGTAGGGATCCATGGCGAGAGAGAGAGAGAGGGATTTTGGTAGTAGAAGAGACGAGTGTGCGTGTGTGAGAGTGTGGCGAGCATTTGTGTTCTTTTATAGCTCGCGTTTAGTTGCCGATTTTGAATGATTATCTCCATTCAATTAAGTTTTTTCTTTTTTATTTTTAATAAAATATGTTGTACAAATTTTATCCTTTTTAATTTTTAATTGCGTTTAATACTATTCAACTCAAGATTTCAAAGATACTTCTCTCAATCAAATATTATCATGTGACTTGCATCTAAGAATGCAATTTTTATTTTTGGATAATTCTATTTGTACATCAAATGTTACATATTACATCATGTACAAGTGGCATTATGTAATTAGTTGGTGGAAATTAAATAATTTCTATTAACCAATTACATAATATCACTTGTATATTATGTAACTCTTGATGTACGTATATCAAAGCTCATTTTTGGATTACTTTTACTAATTGAACATAATTTGTGGTGGGCTCTTGTTAACTTTGATTCCACGTATTTTTCCAATTAATTATCTAGATTTAGAGGTGATTATGTAAATGTAACATGTTGTGAAGCTCCGACTAGAGATATAGTCGACTCTACATTGTACATATGACATATTGAAACATATATACTAAACATTAAGATTGGTCTCTTAAGTATCGGTGCTTAGCATAAAACTCAAGTGATATTGCACACTACAATAGGTGACGATGAATAACGATTGGTTACAAAATTGATTGCACCACCTATTGTAATGTGCTACCTCATTCAGTGTTTAACTTATGTTAAGTATCAATTCTGAACTAAGCAGTATTATAAAATAATGTCACTCTTAAATTCATGGAATATGTCATTTAAACGAGGGTGATCGAATGCATTAAAAGTTTTAGGATGGACTCACTGAACACGAGTTTTTATATGAAAAATAAAATTTGATTCTAATTGGATACTATTTTAATTTTTTCTGATATATTTCATGACATATTTGAAAAAGGATTTCAAAAGTTAGGGATCTTTTTAATATTTTGATGGTACAAATATTTTAAATAAAATAATGGAAGGTAATGGAAATAATTGATGATGAATAGAGGGTGGTGGATCCATTCCTTATCCATTTTCTGGATTGCTCTGTGTACGATTATCTGCCACGTCAGATGAATTATTGTATGCTACAGTATACATGATAAGATCAGTAATGGGCATATTGGGCCCACAAAGATTCCTTATGCTATCCTAATTAAGGAAATATTTCAGTAGGGGTCCCTAATCTTTGTAAAAAGTGAGAATAAATCCCAAACTTCATATCTTGGCACCACGATCCTCGGACTTTTATAGATATAGCAAGACGAGTCCTACTAGACTGGATCCATCCAAATGACTATTAAGGGTGTGTTTGAGCCTCATTTTTAGGAAAATGTAGGTTTTGTAATAGTTTCTTTTTTAAAGAATGTGTAATTAAAATATATATATATTCTATTAAAAAATATGTGATCGAAAATGAGTTTGAAAAAAAAAAGTTTGGTAGAATGTGATTCAAACAGAGACTAAATAGACATATCGCTAGTACATACATATTTGATTTTTTCTTGATGGTAAAATAAATAATATCAAGCTAATTAGGTAAATATTGTAATCATTTTCCTTTAAAGAGTTAGATGCGTGAAATTCACGTGCAACTTTAACATTTATTTGGACAGATTCTGTCTAAAAGGACATTTACGAGTTATCACTTTCATGATTTGAAGGTGGAGGACCAATTTTCACTTAAGGTTAAGAACCCCCACTTCAATTATTTCTAATTGGAACGGCTGAAAATTCTCGTGATGTTAGTCCTTCCATCAAGATGGTTTTTCTATGAAAAATATTTATTATTTAGATAATATTTTACACATTGGCGATGTGACAGAAAGAAAGTGGAGATATTATTTATTTCTTTTATCTTTTTTTTTTTAACTGAATGGTAAAATTTTGATCCAATTATATTTTGACACCTCATTTATTGATAAATAATTTTGCAAGTTGTGTGATGTACACGATAACTTTTTCTAATTATGGAGGATCATTATCAAAGTTTTGGAGGCGTGTGGTTGATTATTGCGTTAGGTAAAACGTAAGTGTAGTTGTGGAACACTATTGTCGGGAAGTGATTGATTTGGTCAAGTCACGTGTTTGACTAACACGACTATTGGGTGCAAGGGCGGAGTCACGTTGAAGTAGAGAGTTCCAGAATTGAAGGGGTGAGAGCCTATAGGGGTTTGGAGGCAGCGCTCCTGAATTTTTTTATTTTTTTTTCTGTATATGTTAAAATTAGTTCATGAAAAAACTTCTGGTGTAAAATATTGTTGACACAAATTTTTATAAAAACTATTCTACTTTTTCGGATTTCTTCTTTGTTGTCTTGCAGTTCTAATTCATTTTCTATGTTTCATAGCATTTA
>CAIGRO010260324.1:0-14698 GCA_903798355.1 Fraxinus baroniana
AATTGAGATTATTGAAATCTTGATATTGTAAAAACAAAACTATTGATTATAATGGATTGTTCTCCTCTGCCCGTGGTTTTTTCCCGAATTGGGTTTCCACGTAAATTCTTGTGTTCTTGTTTTCTTCTTTATTTCTTCATTATTGCCATATCTTGCGATCAGTTTCATAACATAAACGAGGCATGAAAAGGGGGTAGGCCCGCGCCCTGCCTCGTCCCGTCTAAGGCGGGGTAGGGCGAGGTAGGGGAGTGGTAGGGCTGGACCCGCCTTGCCACGAACCCGCCCCGCTTCCATCTCTAGTTGAAGGCGATGCTAGGTTATATGCCTTCACTACATGCGGTGAAGAATGAACGATCTTGCGATGTGTCTCATGTAGAAACCATTCATTGTCTTTACTGCTACATTGGTGCTTACGTAGAGCCTTCAAAGGATTCAGGGCATAATGGTTTCCCCCGAGTCCGAATCTAATATTCATGTTAGGATAAAGACTTTGTTGTGATGTTTGAACATTTTCCTTGCATCCTTTCGATGTGACTTTACATAACTATGTGGTCTTAGATTAAGTTTGTGTTTGGACAATCTTCAAGTTTTGGGGTCCATGTTTTTGCAAAGCTACTTGTGAAACTTTTTGTGATGTCAACAATACTTTCCCAAGTTCAAGTCTAACTACAGGCGAAGGACTTAAGATGGGACTGTGTTTCAGGTGAAAAGACATGTAATCCATCTAGTAGTTCCCTAGTGCTAAAGTAGGAAAAATGAGCTGGGAAGATACACATAGTTCCGAAGAGACGTACAACCTGGAGTCTTGACTAGGACATTACTTATGATTGCTCGTGCCTCACGTCTAGGTGCGCTTTTTAGAACACTTGTCATGGTTAGGCAATAAGGGAGTACAAGAGGGACTTTTTGAAGCATCTGAAGTATGCATTTTTGGAATTAATCTCATGAATTCGAGGGCTAGCTATGTAAGAGAGATGATCATGAAGGTCCATCATGAATGGGATCATTTGTTTCTACTTGCCCTCAATGTCAAGGAGGGAGCTTCATCCCAAGATGAAGTCGTCACAATTAAGGCTTCCAATGGAGTTCTCTATAGGTGGCCTTTGTATTGAAGAACACTATTGTTGATCTACCTCCACCATCAGAACCTACTAATGCTACAGTTATTATCACCAATTTTTCTCTTCTCAAGGAAAATGTTGAAGCCCTTCTATCCCAATAGATGCTCTTCTTGTGTCAAGGAGCATTTTAGGCTTTCATTTTTTGTAATTATTGATCTAAAAAATCTAAATAGCCTTACTGTCAACAAATCTCTAACCACACCTCTATCTACCTATATGTTACATGTACAATCGGACAAAATACATTAGCACCAAGATCACCATATCAAGAAAATGATAGATGATTGTTGGTACTTTGACGATCAATTCAACTACTAGCAAAAAGTTCTTTGAGAGATTGTGTGTGTTAGAGATAAATAAGGGCCTGTTTGGCTAGGATTTAAAAAGCCAAAAGGAGCTTTTGATTCCCAAAAGATGCTTTGAATCGTTTGGCTAATTTTTATAAAAGTAATCATTCTAGTTAGAAGAGATTTTAAATACAATTGATCCAACGTGACTTCCTTTAAAAGGACTTTTGAAATAAGAAGATCTTTTATTAGTTTTCAAACATAAATTATAGCGGCTATCTCCAAATACTCTCCTACAAGAAGTAAAAGCAAAAGTAAAAACCACATTGAAAGGCCTTAAGTAGAGATTTGACTAGAGTTTAAAGAATTACGTAACTTTAACTTTACATGTACATGGATATTTACAACAGAGGAATTTGTGTAGCCTTAATTCCACGTGTCACATTGCCATTGGTTCACGTGACTCTCTTGAGTTATAGTGACTTTTCTTCTATGAGTTTATTTCTTGGATTATTCTACTTCACCCTAATGGGTTATCGAATTTTTTACCGAATCGCCACATGGCGGCCCCCTATTGGGGGGGCGTCGGGCCCCCAGGCAAGTGGGATCACGGTAGTTTTGAAGTCGATGGCTACCAAATTATATGCCTTCGCTACATGCTAATGTCGAAAGACTTCGTTGACTTCATTGCCATGTTGATGCTTATGTGGAGCCTTCGTAGAATTCAAGTTTAACAACTTCAAATATGGCATAGAACATTTTTGCTAGTAGTCTATTTCCTAACACAACATAATTTATACAATTTAATGAATTTTTTAAACATTAAATGCTACGTGGTGAAATAATTATTTTCCATTAGAGTTTCACGTTGACCTCAAAAGGCGAACATTAGAGTATAGAACATTACGAAGCACCATTTAGGAAGATGTGCCCAACTTTAACATTTCGATTAAAGTATAACTAAAATTCTCCTCCGAAATGACAAAAACAAAGGCCCAAACTCGACCTTAGGCATACATCATTTTAAATGCGCACTCTAATACAATAAAACAGTGTAAACATTCCATTCCATGCAATGCTATGGAAGTAATAACAAATTACACGACAATTGTCATAAAAGCACCAAATCAACAAAAAATTGAAACTTTGGACTTAATTTTAACTTCCAGTATAATGATGAATGTTTTCACTCACAAAAGTGACTATAAAGCCCGTAAAATTCGCCTATTAAAAGGGTTATAAATACAACATAAAATAGTTTGAAATTAAAAGGTCGGAAGGCTAAAAGGAAGAAAAAGCTTAGAGATAGTCTTCCACTCTAGAAATTCGCCTCTAACAAGGCAAAATTAGGATCAACACTCTTAAAAATCTTAACATCTCTACCTTTTTTGGCTAAATACTTTACATCTTGACGTCTCTATATTTGCTAAGAATATATGGTGTTGAGGTGTCAAAATTACAAAGAGAACAAATTCGACTCGTTATATGTAACTTCGTTGATTGTTTTATCTTTAATTGTGTTTCGCTGTATTTGGGAGATAAGATAAAGGGAGATGATAGGGTAGATTTCTATAATACTTTGTTTATTCTTTAAAAAATGCCACTCGAGAATTTGCACTCTTGAGGTTAAGAGAAGTAAGAATTGACATGAGCTCACTCGAGAGAAAGGATGAGGCGACGAAAGTGAATTATGAAGATTGATCTGTTTAATTCATATCCCTGCATTTGATTGTTTTACACTTGTCAATATAGTATTTTTTAAGTTTATCAGATTAATATAATTTATCTACATAAAGTGACATATCAAAAAATTAAATTTAGAGAATGTTGGGGGTGCTTTATGCTTAAAATATCGCTAATGTTGACCTATTTTTTAATATGAATCATCTATCTTAAAAACGATTGTGCTACATGTATACCGTCACGTACATATTGATGTACATTCAGATAATGTGGTGAGACATGATTGAATATAATTTTCTTCAACCAAATAATAATAATAATAATCCTATCCTCTTCTTGATACCTCATTTATCTTTAAAACTTTGTGTAACTTTTATATACAAAAATAACATTATTCTCTTAAAAATAAATAACACATTTGATTTTGAATAATAAGCCACTCCAAAACATGCTCTTTAACTTGTTCAATTTCTGACCTATCAAAAGTATTCTAAGCTTTTATTTGATCGAGAATTTTTAAAAAATTATTTTTGAAACTCTTTTTTTAATGATATATCTTTTTAATAAAATAATTTTACCCGTCAATCCATAATTTTTCATACTTTTTAATGGTATGCTCTTCAACTTTTCCCAAATCTTTAATGGTACCCTAATTGATGAAATTAGTAATTACAATTTTGAATAAAGATACTTTTAGAATTTATATGTATTTATTTATTAAAATTAACTAATATTTCACAATCAACAAATTTTATATAGCAAATATACCATTACAAGCACAAAATGGCATTTAAGTATATATCGGAAAGTCCAGTGGCAAATGTATCCTCACTTCTGGTTATATATATTCCCCTTCTCCTTCCAATGTCCATACCCTTTCATCCTCCCAATAACAACGAAACTCAGATACGCGCATTTCATTCGCAATCGCAATCGCAATCGCAATCGATATATCATATATACATACACCCTCAATTACATTATACAGAATTGAATAGAGATGTGGCGGTGCGTGTCTCGTGGCATCCACATTCCCTCGAAGAATTCTACGGCCGGCGACTCCCTCCGCCGTCTCTTTTCGACTCAATCAGTAAGATTCCCTATTTACATTTTTAACTTATAATAAGCTTATTTTTTATTTAAAGTTGTTTTTATTTTTTACTTTGCAAATCTGGAGAATATTTTGGGTCCTTGACTTGAATTTGTTCTAATTTTGTGATTTGATTCTTTTGTGGATTTGGGTTTTTGGTTTAAATTGATGGGTTGCAGGGTTAGGTTTTTACTGGATGTATTATCGGTTTGAAGTAGTATATGTTTAATATTTTATTCATATTTGGAATTTATTGGTTTGTTTTGAACAGAATGTGGGAGGGACATCATACACAGTGGTGGATCATACTTATGACGCTGTTGTGGTAGGCGCAGGCGGTGCTGGTCTGAGAGCTGCAATAGGGTTGTCGGAGCATGGTTTCAACACAGCTTGCATTACCAAGCTCTTTCCTACACGGTCGCATACAGTTGCAGCTCAGGTACTGTAATTCTAGTTCTCTGGGTACGAATAATGTTTCCTATTTCATTAAGCATGGGCAATATCTTGGGATGCAATTTCTTCTTCTTCATTTTCCTCTCTCTCCTTTGCCTGTGTTTCAAATGGCCAATTTTATTGTATATTTCTAGTGTTAAAATAATTTAATATTATTGTTATTATATTTGAGATATTTGGAATTGGATTATAATTCCCTTTTTGTTTCTATTTCTCCCATCTCCTTGGATGCTATCAGTAAGTGGGTATTCATTATCTACTTGACATTGATTTAAATGTTTTGAGGCTAGTGATATAATTTTGCTAGTAGCCGAAAGTGGAAAATTAAAGAAGGAATGGTAGCATTATTTGTAATATTATTTTTTTGTAGGCTGTTGTTCTAGTCCATAAATAATTTAAAATGATTCTTATTACACCTTCTCTGGTACGTTTTCACCTTTCCAAGTTTTTTCATCCATAGATAAAACCTATTTTTGAGCATTGTCATCTTGTTGTTGAGATCAAGAACTCATTTCAATTTTTTTTGATCAATTTACCAGTTTCCATTTTGAGATTTTGCCCGGGCTGCATAATCACATAACTCAATTTTAGCAAAGACAACCAGCCTCTTGCTATTCCCCATTAGTAGAAATCTACCTATTTTTTTTTTTTCTCTTTTTCTTATGTGTCTTGAAACATACCAGACTGTTGCTTGCCTCTGTATTTGGCATTCTATCATATATTTTGGGGGTGTCAATTCTTGATTATGCTTTATAAGTCTTGTTTGAAGACATTGATGTCAATATCTGTTAGACTTCTTTATAAATACATGAAGTTCTGTTCTCCAATGTCCAATGCAAGCCCAAAATGTTTGTCCACTGTAAAATGTGCATCTAACCTCCATCTCTGTAAATCCTTTTGCAGGGTGGAATAAATGCTGCATTAGGAAATATGTCAGAAGATGATTGGAGGTGGCACATGTATGATACAGTCAAGGGAAGCGACTGGCTAGGTAAGTGCTACTGATATAAGGCAAAGGCTTTTTTGTAGTTGCTGTTCTCTCAGGCAAAGGCCTTCTTCTAGTTGTCAGAACTCCGAAAGCAATTTTTATTTTGTTAATATTATTTATAACCACAAAATGTTTGGTAGCTTGGGCTGAGTTGTGATCTGAGTAAAGCATGAAATGGAACTAGATTATGAAAATTTCACAGTATGTGGTGGATCCTATTGGGTAATATAAGTAGATTGAAGTGACTCAAGATCCCTATCCAATTGAAACTGAATTTCACGATACACATATTTTTATATGTCTAATGGACATAATTAGAAATTCCTGAATATGAATTTACATTGTACAATTTATGCATTGAAACTACTGCATAAAATCTTTCTCGATTCAGAATAGGATGTCACCTGCAGTCCTGCACTTTCATATGCCACAAAATTTAAAATTTTGGTCTAAGTATCTACGGTTTTATTGGCTTTTAAACTGAATCTCTAGAAATCTCAGAGGTTTCTGAGCTGTTGACTACCCTACACTCCTGATAAGGTTGTTTTCTTTTGGTCTGGTTGAGAAAAAAGTTGCATTCCAACAAAATTAGGCCTTCGCATGGTTGTAATTTAATTTGTTGTAGAATTCCAGTAGTTTGAAATCTTTGGGGTCCTGTGTCTTTCTTTTATTTACTTACCAGTCTTTACCAACATTCCTCATATATCTAAGTAAAGGACCCAAAGTAAGTCAAAAAAGGGCTAAATTATCTTTAAGTAACTGGCATAATTTTTTCTGCAGGTGATCAGGACGCCATTCAGTACATGTGTAGGGAAGCTCCAAAAGCAGTTATAGAGCTTGAAAATTATGGGCTACCATTCTCCAGGACTGAAGATGGGAAGATTTATCAGCGTGCATTTGGTGGTCAAAGCCTAAACTTTGGAAAAGGTATTAAGGTGTTTTGACATTGAAGAATATTACAGGACTTCAACAGAACTTATTTGATTTGCGCTACCTCTATTTGTTGTAGGTGGACAAGCATATCGTTGTGCATGTGCTGCAGATCGAACTGGGCATGCTTTGTTGCATACTCTTTATGGCCAGGCTATGAAACACAATACCCAGTTTTTTGTGGAATACTTTGCCCTGGATTTACTTATGGGTAGTGATGGTATGGTTACCCTACCTTCATTCTAAGTATATTGGGAGTTTGTTCCATCACTTATTTCTTTGTAATATTCCTTATCCTCCCCCCCAGAAAGATTATTCAAAATCTATCAAAGTTTTTTTGATAGCATTAGTCCAAGTAATTCATCCTGTGAAACATGTAGTTAATAAAGTGTTTATGGCCAGGAAAAAGGTATCTGCAGACAAGTAAAAGTGGGGAGAAATACCAAAAAATACTAGGGTAAAACTGCCATTTAAAAAGTTAAGAACATCATCTTCAAATTCAGAAAACTGTTATTCTGTTATTTACGTTTAAATATGGTTCTTTAACTATCATAATGCAAAAATCTGCATGGAACATGGAACGTCTGTTGAAAGGCGAGTGGATTAATATCTATTTGAATGCATGTACATTAATAAACTTGGCTTATTGAACCAGGAAAAAAAAAACATTGACATGTAGTGCGCATATAGATATGGATAAACATGGACACGCAAATCTGTCGGTATTTTTTTTTTCATTATCAGGTAGCTGTCAAGGTGTAATTGCCTTAAATATGGAGGATGGGACATTACACAGGTTCCGTGCTGCCTCAACAATTCTGGCTACAGGGGTAACTATTAAATTCTTGAAGCATATTTAGACTCGAACCAGTCATTTACAGTAAAATGCTTATTTCGATTTTTATAACCTGAAAAGCTGCTTCTGTTGCTGCTTCTGCCAGGGTTATGGTAGGGCATACTTCTCTGCTACCTCTGCTCACACTTGCACCGGAGATGGCAATGCTATGGTTGCTCGAGCTGGGCTGCCACTCGAGGTGTGTTTATTGCTGTATTTCTATTTTCAAATAAGGAGTATTGGGGATGGAGAAACTATTTTTAAAGTGAGTTTCATAAACATGTGCTATGTTAATGTCACCAACCATTAATGCTATGACTTTCTTTTTGCAGGATCTAGAGTTTGTCCAGTTTCATCCAACTGGCATATATGGTGCAGGCTGTCTCATTACTGAAGGTCTGTGCCTATCTATCTCGGTTCGATCTATATAAAACGTACTGCTCTTACATTACTTATTAACAGATGCTGTGAGTTCCAATGTTTGTTTCTACATGTTCAGGGTCCAGGGGTGAAGGTGGTATTCTTAGGAATGGTGAAGGTGAAAGATTCATGGAACGGTATGCCCCAACAGCTAAGGATCTTGCATCAAGAGACGTTGTTTCGAGATCTATGACAATGGAGATCCGAGAAGGGCGTGGTGTAGGTATGGCTGCATTCACTATCTTTTGTGTACGGTAAAGTTTGGTTTATCTGAATATATATGTTAAATTCTGGGATCCAAAAAGTCACTGCCACATGTCTAATGTGATTTGTTTTGGGAGAAAAAAGCAGAGGGCTTTCAAAATGTAGTAATCCTTCCTGGAGAACTAGGAGTATCTTATTCTACTTTTAAATTGAAATAATCAGTCCATTCTGAGTTCTTTTGGACTTGGATGGACTTTTTGATACTTCTTTCACTTTTTTTAAACCTGTTTTATGCTGGTTTTTATTCTTTCCTATAATAACTAATTTTGATTTTTCAAAGAAAAGAAAATAAATTTACTTCCACATAATCTTATTGTCGCAGTATCTCCAGAACATGGCGATGGTTTCCCTAAGTTTCAAATATCTACTCATTGTAATTTAAGAATTCAGTATCTTGTTAAATCATTCTTGTCATAGTATGATTAATAGATCATGTGAATTCTTAAGTTAGCATTTGCCTTGAGCTTAAATGTATTCATTTATATTTTATAGAAGTGGAAGATGCATGATATCGGGTGGTGGTTTGTTCAGAATTAATGTTAAATATGTATGGATGGTAGCTTAGAGAAATGAATAAACATTGATTTGAGAACAGTATGTGGCAGCTAGTGGAGTTCATAGGATTGATTGTTACCCCTACATAATGTGACGGGTTATTCTTGTCTCCCAACAGGACCCTTGAAAGATCATATCTATCTTCACTTAAATCACTTACCTCCTGAGGTCCTCAAGGAGAGACTTCCTGGTATATCTGAAACTGCTGCTATTTTTGCTGGTGTCGATGTTACAAAAGAACCAATCCCTGTTTTACCTACTGTCCATTATAACATGGGCGGAATCCCCACAAATCACCATGGAGAGGTACAAATTCACACTGAAATTTTTACTCTTGATCAAATAATATAGTACTCTTCTCCTTAAATAATGTTTGCTGTGCAGGTAGTTACCATCAAAGGTGATGATCCCGATGCAGTGACTCCTGGACTCTTAGCTGCTGGGGAAGCTGCCTGTGCATCTGTTCATGGTGCTAATCGACTTGGTGCAAATTCCCTTCTTGATATTGTTGTGTTTGGACGTGCTTGTGCAAACAGGGTAGCTGAGATCCGTAGACCAGGTAAATAGAAGTTCGTTATTTAGGGATTTGGTGCCTCATGGGCAATGTATGACAAGTTTGAGATGTCTTGCACTCATGCAGGGGAGAGTCAAAAACCGCTTGATAAGGATGCTGGAGAGAGGACTATTGCATGGTTGGACAAGCTTAGGAATTCAAATGGTTCCCTTCCCACCTCAAATATCCGGTTGAACATGCAACGGATTATGCAAAGCAATGCTGCTGTGTTTCGCACTCAGGAAACATTAGAAGAAGGTAAGCAATAGAGATCTCCCTTTTCCAGTTTGTAGCATAAGAGATGGGAGGTGGATATCCTTCTTTCTCTCACTGAATTGGGCTGCATCTACACGGACAAGTTTGCAGTGACGAAACAGGCTTACTATTTTGACTCCATTGATCACTATAAATCCTCTACCTCACTGATTCATTATTTTTTCTTGAAGGTTGTCAGTTGATCGATAAAGCATGGGAGAGCTTCCATGATGTCAAGTTGAAGGACAGAAGCTTGATATGGTATGTATGTTTAATAGGATTATTAGCATTGAAAGTCGTATACTGAAGTCCATTATTTTTCATTGCTTATTTTCCCCTAGTGTGGAATATTCAATTAATGCATGTATAACCAGGAACTCAGACTTGTGTTGGAAAACTTTTAATAGACTATATGTTTACAGGAACTCAGATTTGATAGAGACTATTGAGTTGGAAAACCTTTTAATCAATGCATGTGTCACCATGCATTCTGCTGAAGCGAGGAAGGAAAGTAGAGGAGCCCATGCACGTGAAGATTTTACAGTTAGTTCTAAATCCTTAAATGCTAATTTATTTTTCATTTCTCTCTTTAGCCTGACACAACTGAGTCAAATTTTGTTCTGTTTGCAGAAAAGAGATGATGAAAACTGGATGAAACACACTATGGGGTAAGTTTTTTCCCTCAGTTTCTTGTTTTGTGTATTATTAAGCGATCCAAGGACAGTGTCAACCAAAAGTTTATGGTTCTACAATGAATCATGTAAGTCGTGGGGCCTGGTGAAACATGATCCATATACGATACTACAATAAACTGTTTCTTTGTCACTGTGGAACTTAGGTTTAGCCATGCATGCGGTTATTATTCTTCTGCGCTAGCCAATCCACGTGTCTATGTCACACACATCTGATGTAGGGTAACAGACTCATGGTTCTCACTCATCTCATAAAGATTTATCGAGCGTTGATTTCAAACGGGATTTGATGCAGTTTGTGCTTTAAAACTTGAAGGCGCACTATAGTGCTTGCTTTTGATGTAGACAAACCAAACCCATTTTTCAAGCTTCATAACACCGGTTTTCTCTATTGTTTAATGTTGTTGATACATTGGAATATTTCCTGCAGCATGTTCATGTTAATTTGTTTATTTCACCTTACTTTTGTCATCTTGAACTACCTGCATAACTTGAAGTCATAATAAACTTGTGACACTGAGTAATGTTATTATTGATGAGTCTGTAGTGTTTGCTTTTGATTTAGAAAAACCCATTTTTCAAGCTTCATAACTCGGGTTTTCTGTATCGTTCAATGTTGTTGATACATTGGAATATTTCCTGCAGCATATTTATGTTAATTTGTTTATTTCACCTTACTATTGTCATCTTGAACTCCCTGCATAACTTGAAGTCATGACCTTGTGACGCTGATTGGTGATATTATTGATGAGCTGATAATGTTGAAGCCCAGTTTGTTGATAAAGCTCCTATTGTCATCTGCAGATATTGGGAGAATGAAAAAGTTAGGCTTGCTTACAGGCCAGTTCATATGAACACGCTGGATGATGAAATTGAGTCATTTCCCCCAAAGGCCCGAGTATATTGATCCGTTTGCTCACCAGGGAAAACTTGCTGGCTCAAGAAATTGATTTCTCTAATAATGTTAAAAGGTCAAAATAAATTAATTTGAATTGCAAAATTTTGATGATATAATTGTGCATTCATCAATGATGATCTGTTAAAAACCCGAAGTGTGGATAGATAGATCTCAGATGAAAACTTGGTATCCTCTGTTGTCATTAGTGAATTAATTTCATCAAAAGCCTTCTATTATATTTTGTTTTTTGTTGATGGTGTCACTTTTTATGTCTCAGGGCCCCCGGAAGTTCTGTTTTATGTTGCTGTAGGGAAAATAAAGCATACTCGGTTGCTTGTTTATGTTCACAATGGCGTGTAAGTTTCTCCATTGCTGTGGTTATTTCATTTGCTTCGCGAGAGTAGTATCAAGGGGAAGTTTGCAATCTTTTGATAACTTGGATCAGATCTTGTAGCAGGAGTTTAATTGGTCTTTTTATTCTTGGAAAAATTAATCAATCCGCTGGAGGATTTGGAAATTTTAAGACTTTGGGGCCATGTAGAAAAATAATCGATTTCTCTGGAATATGATAATTCTTCACGCAACCTTGCCTCTTTGCCATCTTGATTGACATAATGACACATGGCAATATGTTATTGGCGAGATTAAGTAAACAAATAGTTTTTCCATCAATCATTCGTTGCTACAAATGTATATTTCATTGAAGGTGTAAACAATCATGCTACAAGGACAGACTCAATGACAGATTCAAAAACAAAAGGAATATGTGTCCATACATAATTAGACAGTTTGAAAAATAATATATATATATATATACATTGTCAAGTTAGTATATTTGTATTATATCTGTTTTTTAGCCTCGACAAGTGGATTTATTTGGTGTTATTCACCTGGCAAGAAAACATTATTCTTCATGATGTTCAGAAGAAGTATTGAATTCTATTAAACTTGCTTTTAGGGGTGTCAAGAAGGATCTAGTAAGGCTGGTCTAACCTTCCTATTAGGTCCATTACTTTAAAATAGAAGAAATTAAATTAATACGTTTAAAATAAATTAAATCTTTAATAATCGTGTTAATTATGCCCTATTAAAAGTAAGAAGACATGAATTTGGAAGTTAGCAAATTCATCGCAAACACAAGGGTCGACAGCCCCTCTCCAATTTGAAAATTTTCACATTCAAAATTTTATTTATTTATTCTTTTGGTCCCGTTTGTTGCAGTTCTTTATGCTATGGATTTGAAATAAATTAAATCTTTAATTTCGAAAGATATATTTCAAATTGTGTAGTGAATACATTGAAGAACTAACAAAAATCGCACTCGACAAGTGAAGAATCATAGTTCGTAAATAAGCCAAAAGACGATGGGCTTTCTGAACTTGCTTTCTCGGGCATAGGATAGGTAATTGAGAGATACTATTTTTTTTATTGGTAAATGTGAATTATATTGATAAAAACTCATGTACAAGTACATCGGGTATTCTCGAGTAAAGGATCAATCATATGTGACATACAACTACTTGGGCTATATCCGAGCAAACAAAAGAAAAAAGATGTACAAACGATATGGACTAGTGCCTCTTAGTTAACGACTCCCAATGAATTAAAACATTCGGATATAAAGAGAAAATAACTTTGTATACGTATGTTATGATTCATCTAATAATGCTATCAACATGGGGTTTCAAGTCTTCAAAAATCCTCCTATTTCTCGCCATCCAAATGTAGTAGAAGGTGCCCGTTAATGCAATCCTCTTAACCTTGGTTTGCCAATATGTCCCTCTAGCCTTCTTCTTGATTCACTTTAGTGCACTAGCAATAATAATCATCACTCACTCCTTGATATTCTTCCAAACACACATTTGGAAAAATAAATGATGGCTAGTTTTCTCATGTGATGCACAATTGTTGTATTCAAAAGTGTCATGATGTCTCTTTTTGATGAAAAGGTGATGTGATACTTTTTAACATTGTTATACATTAGTTCCTTCAAAAAAGTGGCATCCGTCTACATAACATATGAGTACAAATGTACAATAATGTTATTCATATCTTCAAAAAGAATAAAAAAAGTGATAGATTATATCACTTTCCGATTTCAACACAGTAATTTTATATGCAAAAATGTAATAAAGTATTCCATCCGTCCTATAAATATGGGATTACTTTCTCTTTTCGTTTGTTCTAAATTATAGTCATGTTTGTTATTAAGAGTATATTTAATTTTTATTTTCTAATATACCACTTTTAATGTGTCTTATTATAATTAACAAATATAAACTACTCTTATTTAAACCATCATTTAATGTAGGAGAAATATAAGTTAAATTTATATTTTCAATTATATTAATTAAATTTTCTTAATTTATGTGAAAATGGAAGCAAGTTAGTCTCTATGGATGGAGGAAGTACTACATTATCTCACTTTTTTAATTTAAAAGCAAAGTCTGAATTTATATTTATATTCAAATTTTTTCACACAAATGTATATGCATTTCTTTAATTTTCCAAAAAGAATTCAAATGAGATAGCCTGCTACCTTATTAAAAAAACGTCACTTTCAAATTCTAGTAGCTTAATTTATATGCAAAAGTCAAATAAAGTGTTACATTTTTTTTTTCCACTTTTTTAATTTAAAACAAATCTTGAATTTTATATTCATATTTAAGTTTTCATGAATACACATGTAATCATCTCTAATTACGTTGTTAATGATAATGTTTATGGTATTTATATTTTAACCCCATATTTATGCTAATTTTTCAAAACGACTTTGAAATTAAAGTTATTTGTGTAAGTTGTCCTTTTTCGGCAAACAATTGTCGAAGAATATCTATCACCCTTTTCGTTTGATGCACCACATTATAGTATTATTTAATACAATTTTTAAAAAATAAACCTGTGTCAATACTTTACCTTTCCTGTGGCCTACTATTTATTCTCGTTACCCAGTTAGTGCATCCCTTTTTATTTGGATTGTAAGATAGGATAAAAGACGTCCTTGTACCATATTCCTAACATCTTCACATAAGATGGTTATCAACTAACTACATCTTCATGGTTGGATTAAGGGAGAAAATCATATTTACATACACTAAAACAAAAATGACCTTTCGCAACACATAAAAGTCAACATTCGGTGATTAAGTGTTGCTAAAGATGTCTATCGCAACATTTTAGTAAGTGAATATTGCAACTGGTTAACATAATTGAGATTTCACAACATTTTTAAAATGAATGTTGCTAATGTCGCATTTTTGCAACGTTTATTGAATGTTGTCAAAAGTTTTATTTATTGCAACGTTTGACGGGTGTTGCTGAAAAATCACTCTATAGCAACATTTATTGACCGTTGCTAATACTTAGATTATATATCTTCAGCAGCGTTTGTTTAATGTTACGAAATGGTTATATTTTTGTAACGTTTTATAAATGTTGCGAAAAGGCGACATTAGCAACATTTGTTAAATGTTCTTAAAATACACTTTTCGCAACATTTGGTGAATGTTGCTAATAAGGTTAAATAGGCTAACCTTTTGCAACATTAGTAGGTTAAAATTAAATAGGCTAACCTTTTGCAACATTAGTAGGTTAAAATTAAGTGGTGATTACACAAAACTCTACTTTTCAAGATTCAAGTTCAAAAATTAGATTTGAAGTTTTAATGTTCAAAA
>CAIGRO010260355.1:0-26405 GCA_903798355.1 Fraxinus baroniana
AATGAAATCGTGTCACGTGTTATCCCACAAAAAAATCTGTAAAAACATTCCGTACTTAGGCATTGTCCATTCTTTAAACTGAAACTGAGACACGACTCCAACTTCTGCATTGGCCTGGAGCATTAAGCTACGTGCACGAAAAATGTTGATGCCTGGAGTTAAAGCCAATCAAAGTATGCTTTGGTATCATTTTATTTTTCTTTAAAGTGTCTTTGAACCTAAGTCATCTCTTTGTATCATTATCTAAATCTTTAGTTTTAAGTATGCATTAGATGACTCTAATTGTAGAAGTCATAAAAGTTAATCATTTTGATGGAAGACACTATTAATTCTTTAGTTAAAAGGAAAAAAAAAGTTATTAGATACCTAAAACCTAGCGAAGTCATTATCAATGAACTCCAAAACATTTATGAACCAATATATATGTGATTCATTCCCGTAAAGATTATAACACACGAAAGACGACATATCATAGGAGCGCGATAAGTGATACGTCGAGGAAGCACTGATAAAGAACACAAGCAAAGCTAGAGCCTGGGTATTCATATATTCCATCTAGAGAAGGAAAATACTGGTAAGAATGCGGATCACATACAGTGATCGAACCAAAAAATCCTACTTTTTAGAGCAGAATCTTCCATGTCACTCCTTTGTTCTCTCTCCGTATAAAAAAACTACAAAAAGCACGAGAGCTAAGCCACAAATATTGTGGCGAAGTTTATACTTCAGTAAGTCAACTAAGTTAATGCTTCATTATACCCATGTTTGGTATAAATTAAAATCAAGTCAAAATCAACAATTAATTTCAATCACATATTTTATGAGTTCCACGACTTTTAATCAAACATTTCATCAATTTCTATCAAAATCTACTAAAAATTTAATTTTAATCCCGCCAAAGAGGAGTCTTGTATCCTTCGCTCAAATATTCAAATTTATAATTAAAATTCTTCAAATTTGAATGTATTTAATGAAATTGATTTGAAAATATTGCAACACCTAATCAAATTCCATAAAATGAAGTGTATCTCAACACACAAAAACTAGTAGGGTTCAAAAGAGATTTATGAAAACTACTTCTACGAATAACTATAATTACCAATTCTTGTATTAATCATTGAGAAAAATTACATTTATGTTGATGATAGATAATTAATAGGAAAACTTGCATCAATATATCAATGAATATTCCACGAAATTTATATTGGTAATGTATTGAAAGTAGTAAAATAAAAACCATATCAAATAATCAATTAAAAATACATTTTCCCTCCATGTACGAAAATATTCCCACATAATTTCATCAAAAACTCACAATGAGTAGATCCACCGTTTATTAAAAAATGAAATCCGCGGGATCCATGTGTGTGTGTCTTCTGGCGAAATTCTATGGCTTATGCTTCAGTACAAGCATCAAAGCTCATGAAAATACTCTAAATCATTTTGAAAATAAAATTTTCTAAAAAAAGATAAATTTGAAAGATGGTTGATGATTCTTTAAAAAATAAATAAAACAATTAACGAGAGAAAAATAGGACACCCCGCTCCACTCCACCCCCACTCTTACCAAGAAAAGCGTATCAAAGGAAGCCCATTTCTTCCATTTCTGTGTTCATCCTACATAAGTAGAGAACTCAAAATTTCACTGACAACAGTTTCACAAATCCATCAAACTCAGAAACCCATAAAAAATTCCACATGATCCTCAATTCCCACTGCACAAAACAACCCACTATGCTTAATAATTAATACATAAATTCACTGGAAAAAGATACCCTTGCAAGTATGGAATCCAGAATCGAATGCGTGTCATACACTGATGGAATCGATGAAGATGAGATCTCCCACCCACATCCTTATGCTCAGTATTCATCTTCCAAGCCATCTCACATCGTCAACAGTAGTAACAATAGTAATCTCACTGGTGGTTCAATTAATCCACCCACTAGTGTCCATGAGCTTCTTGAATGCCCGGTTTGTACCAATTCTATGTACCCTCCCATCCACCAGGTGTGTTCAATTTCTTCTTAAAATTTACAATTCTAATTAAGGGTTTGTTTAATTTCTTTCAAGATTCAATTTTTATGTCGGTAATTTGGTCAATTGCTTGAAACTTTGATATTCTAGAGCCAGCTTTATGGGTTAACTGATGCAAAATTGTAATTTTTTTTTTTTTTTCGTTGGTTTTACAATTCTATGTGCAATTATGAGCAGGTGGTGATTGGAACTTCGGGAGTAATTTGTGGAAACTGTTGCATTTTATTGTAGTATTTAACGAAAACGGATTTTCTTTTTCCTACGATAATTTTTGGCAATTGTTTGAAGTGATGGGTATGCTATTATGAAGGTTTTAGTTGGTGGAAATATGCTGTTGATTTGTTAGGTCAAAACTCAGAAGGCGTTAAGGGAAAATAATCAGTTGCCTTTCCCCTCTCTGTTTAGTTTAATTACCAAAAAAGTTGGAACATTGGTTCTCCTTTATCATCATGCTGATAATTTGGGGAGCAGCTTTTGGGCTGAGGAAGGATTGCAATTTCAGCTAATGCAAAAGAATATCACAGTTGAATTATCATTTGTAGATAGATGTGGAGGAGAATTTTTCCCAGTGGCTTATAAAATGAAGAAATAGAGACGGTTACGGCTGAGGTTTTCTGATGTAAAGATAAATCAAGTGCTTCCATCTTTTCTTAGACTATGAGCAACTGCAAGTTTCTTATGTTTTTAGATCTTTTTCCTCTTTCCTTTTACTTGAATATTAATGGAAAACATGATACAATCTGTAGTAGGTTGAACAGACATCTGAGTGAAAACTTTTTGGTAAAACTTAGAGATTCTTTATCCTAAGAAATTACATTTTCAGTTATTTATTTCTGGATATGATGTGTCTATTCCTTGATATAATGTTGGCCGCGACATCTGTCCTGACCACTTTATCGTTTAATTATTTTCATGGGAAAACAATATTCTCTCTTTGAGTGAAGTTTTCTGGGTTCCTTTCACTTTAACAGACTGAGTGCATAATCTCTCAAGTTCATTCATATTTTTGGTAAATTAGCATCCCACCAATTAGTCAACGGTGTCTAAGATGAGTTTTTCATCATCTTCAGTTATAGATATAAATGCAATTGCTCTAGTATGTTTTAAATTTTATGTACACATTGCATAGCATGACTATGATGTAGCACTTTCTTCCATTCAATGCTTTCTTATGATCTTGTTGGCATTATCTATTATGTGAGCTTGTTCTAAGCTTAAAAAGTTTACTTATAAGTAAGTTTTAAAATAAATATTTTTTTATTAATCAAAGTTGGAAATAAATTATTTATTTTGACGCTAAAGTATGAGTTACTTTCAAAATAAGTAACTTTTATTGTTTAACTTCCCAGTCATGTTTGGAAACAAAAATTACTTCAAAATAAATTTACTTGCTCGTAACCTTAGCCAAACATGCTTGTTTCATGTTAAACCCAAATGTATTTAGAGAAATTTTTTATCATCACTTTATTCCCTGCAGTGCCACAATGGACACACCCTCTGTTCCACCTGTAAAGCTAGGGTTCACAATCGATGCCCCACTTGTAGACAGGAGCTAGGTGATATAAGATGTTTAGCACTAGAAATGGTGGCTGAATCTCTTGAGCTTCCTTGCAAGTATTGTTCCCTCGGTTGTCCTGAGATCTTCCCTTACTACATTAAGCTCAAACATGAGTCTGTTTGTAATTTTAGACCTTACAAATGCCCATATGCTGGATCCGAGTGCTCAATTGTTGGCGATATTCAGTTCCTGGTTGCTCATTTGAGAGATGACCACAAGGTCGACATGCACTCTGGATGCACATTCAATCACCGCTATGTTAAATCTAATCCTCGAGATGTGGAGAACGCCACGTGGATGCTAACTGTAAGTATATTCTTTGATTCCATTTAATTGTAAAACCATCTCTCTTTCAATGTGAAATGGTTTTGCAACGCATGATCCTCAAGTTGTATATTTCCCATTGGGCCCATTAGGCTCTTTGAGAAGTTCCATTGAATGATTCAGTAGTTTTTCTGTGTAATTGTATTCTGTAGTGTGTTGCATCTCCATTGAGATTAGAACGTCTGTTTTCAGTAACCTAAGATACGCCCTATCTTTATGGTTATAACTCACTAGAGCTAGTATGATGTCTAATATTGTTTTGCATTGACAGTTTGAATCTTTGTGTCATTTTCAGATTGTGTAATCTATGCAAATCCTTTTTATCGTTTTATAGCCAAAAAATTACTCAAGAAATCGTTTACCTTCATGGATTATGAATGCTGAAGGCCTCCAACCTCTTCCCCATTCCAGGTTTTCCATTGTTTCGGTCAGTACTTTTGTCTTCATTTTGAAGCTTTTCAACTTGGCATGGCTCCTGTTTACATGGCTTTCTTGCGATTTATGGGAGACGAGATAGAGGCACGAAACTACAGTTACAGCTTGGAGGTTGGGGGAAATGGCCGGAAACTTATCTGGGAAGGCACCCCAAGAAGCATTAGGGATAGTCACAGAAAAGTTCGGGACAGCCATGATGGTCTCATTATACAGCGTAATATGGCTCTTTTCTTCTCTGGAGGAGAAAGGAAAGAGCTGAAGCTTCGTGTGACAGGACGAATATGGAAGGAACAGCAGAACCCAGATGGTGGCGCATGCATACCCAATCTGTAAGGCTGCTTCAGTTTGTTGACGTTGTTTACCATTTATTGTGCTTGAGTTTAAGCTAAATGTTATTGGTGCATTGATATATTCTGTATTCTTGAAAGTGTACGTTTATCTGCTTGAAGTTTCAGTGATTAATAGGCTTCCTTTTCATTGTAGTTGATGCTCCGGGGATCAGTATCATGTATAATGGCGAGTTGTCTAATAAGTGTATATTTTCCTTGTTCTATTAAACTCTCTGGTGCAACTTTTTAAACTGTCATATGTTACAATTGAAGCATCAGTAGCTGGAATGAAAACTATCGATTGCATCTGACTTGATTTTGAGTACTATTGTTAATACAAATCATGTTATACGTACAGACATTGTACTTGTACAGATGGGTTTATAGAATGCCATATGGCAACAATTCATTGAATTTTGGACAAAAAACGAAGTTAAAACAGTTAATCAAATGCCGACATCTTTGCACCTGTAAGATTGTATGTGCAATTTATGTGTACAAGTTTCATTTGGGTTGTTAAACAGGTGCTCTTTGGCGAGAAAAATTAGCACTTGTGAATTGCATAAAAAACTTAAAAAATTCTTTCATTCTTACACCAAAAAACTCGAGATTTTTCAAATTCATGACAGCACAATCTCTGACATTGATCCCTGTCCTTTAATCCTTTACAGAGGACAAGAAAACCAAAAATTCTACAAACAAAATGTTGATATCATGTCTGAAGAATATAGCACTATCGAACAAGAATGACGCGTACTTGTTCAGAAACCTGTCAACGTTATTTCCAGTGAGGTACAGATGGGAATTTATATCAAAGAAACAGAAGGAGATTGTCTACGAAATAGAAGAATGTTAACAGGACGTCCACAACCCAATACCAGAACATACGAACAAATGTATCATTTTAATTTATAAATACCTTCCCTCTTTTCTTTTCTTTAATCATTTTCTTTCTATTTTGTAAGAAATGCATTGAATATTATGAAATAATAAATGAAATTATTTTATGAAGAGTGGATTTTGCTCTCTAAATTAGGAAAGTCAAATCCAGTTTATAAAAAGTGGTTATGCAAGAGAGGGAGTTTCAATTTTGTGGGAGATTGCGGCTCAAAATATGCTGTCACACGCAACTCTTTATTGTGTTAAAAAGGGAGAATGGAGGTGCGGGGAATCGAACCCCGTGCCTCTCGCATGCGAAGCGAGCGCTCTACCATATGAGCTACACCCCCCTGTTGTTGACTCTATCTTTTTTTCTCTTTATTTATGATTGAGTCCTCTCCTTCCCAACTTTATTTTTGCCCGTAGCACGTGACTAGTGCGAGGGAGACTGCAATTCGAGTGAACTATGTACCATATTGGCCTTACTAGCCACCATAAATGTTCCATTTTAAACGATTCTTGAAAAGATTTGTGAGTTTGTAAAATGCTCTCATTAGCCACTTTTGTAATAGTATCCATTGAAACATTAACCAACTTCATACAATTCTACTATGGACAATTGCCTAATTGGTTACTGAATTTTACAAAAAGTTTTTAGGAGGTCATCGAAGTTAAAAAATTTTCCCTCTAGTTTTTAAACTTTACAAATTGTAATTCCATTCATTACTAAAACCTTTAAAAGTTTTCACGTTAATCACTGAACTTTATAAAATATAATCTTATCCATCACTAACGAGGAAACTTTTGAAATTCAGCGACCTCTTGAAAACTTTACGCAAAGTTCAATGACCGACAACTAGCCATCTTTATATTTTTTTAGTCTTTTTCTTTCTTTTTTATGTACTCCTATTCCACAATTTTATTTTCCCTTTTATTGTCAAACTTATAAACAAGAATAGCTTTATTATCCCGGAATAACCAACAAGGCTGCTTTCTGACCTCTCTAAGACCGAAGAAAGAAAAAAAAAATATAAAGATTGATAAATTACATGATTCTGTTACTGAATTTTACGTAAGGTTTCAAAGAGGAAATTGAATTTCAAATATTTTCACGTTAATCACTGACTTTATCACTGAAAACTTCAAAAAATTTCCTAGTAGTCACTTGTAAAGTTCAATAACTAATGGAAAAATAATCAGATAATTATACCACTTTTATGAGATTATATTTTGTAAAGTTGAATAATTAATGGAAAAACGCTCAGGTAATTATCCCTTTTGTAGTCGCAGATATTTGTCTGTCTTTAAGAGTTGGGTTGTCATCCGCCATCCCTTTTTTGGTTAGACAAAACTCACTCCATGTCCAATGAATTGATTACTGGCCTGGTTGAAAGGACGATCGATTGATTTCCGCTAGAAGAAGGTCAGGTCAAGTTCGAGAGGCCGAATCAAAACAGAGGAAGACCAGACGAAGTTATACTTCTGAATATAACGATGAAGGCAATAATAAAATATTTAAGAGTTATGCTACATTATAAGATTAATTTTATCAGAATTGTGCCGATTAATATTTGCCGGAATCTCATTGGTAGTTGGACCAAAAACGTCTTCCAACCATCCAATCATAATTTGTCAACTCATTCTAACGATCTGATTTTTATAAAATCATCTGACAAAGTAGCAAAATTCATTATTTGATTTTCTTTATGGGTAATACAAATTCTGAGACGATTATTAAGAGCATGTTTGGTATAAATTAAAATTGAAAAATTAGTCGTTCTTGTTGACTTTTATTAGACGGATGTGATCCAATAACAGTCATATTTTCAATATTAATTAAATATTAATTGTTAACAAACAGACTCTAAATGAATACTTGAGCAGCCGAGTCAATGAGCCATGGATCATTCCTTCATCAGTTCATGTGAATTGACACTTGTCAAATAATATGGAATGCTTGAAAATACTCGTCCAATTTAACATTTTTTATTCGCTTGACCCCATTTCTTAAAATTCATTTTCAGCCACAGATTTAACCTATTTTTATCAAAAAAAAAAAAAAAATCTATTTTTTATCGAAACTATAAACTACAAACTTGACCGAAGCGACTTTTCTCATAAAAATTTTACAATAGGGCCTAAAGCTTTTTTTCCCAACCTAACAGGGCAGCAAATATACAGAGTATATCACAATCACGGCTGAGTTGGTAGCGTCTTCCGTCTTGATGATTTGTTTATTCAACATATATACGTATAATTCCAAATTTTATACATTTTTGGCTCAAGAAAAAAAAAATCGAAGGTGGCTCATACTAAACAACACCACGCAGGAAGTAGATAAGAATTTTCAAAATCTGCACAGAGGAAAAGTATTTGCTTTATAGGAAGGAATGTTTGGCATATTAGTGCTGTAACGAGATAGATAATAGTAGACGTAGACAAAAATAAAAATATTTTTTTTAACAGTAGAATCGAGAGAATATATCAAATTAATGTCAACTGCAGGATCCAAAAATGCGATATCAAACTCGGCTGCTAGTAAAGAATAAACTGAAAAGACTTTAGGCTTCCCCATTATGCATGAGAATATCTGAAAAAGAAACAAAGCACCAAATTATCCAACTTTCTTGACTGAATTGATAAAGAAGGTTATACCTAGAATAAAAAGAAAATTTTCTGAAGTCCAAATACGAATTTCCCAAAGTAAACCTGCACATCAAAAGACAGATAGTGGTCAGCGAAACATATAGCATTTTTGTCTGTAAAACGACGATTGCCACATCAATTATCATATGTAATATGAAATTCCCTCATACAAGCTATCGTGATAATACTCGTGTATCTTGAGAGAGGAGAAAAACAAGCAACTGAGCTGAGTTGATTTCTTTGCCCTATTTGTTTTGGCCTTTATTTTCCTTTTCTTCTCTCTTTACTTTTTCTCTGAGATGGTTTGTACCAGGAAGCTAATAAACTCAGCTAGAGACCATATGGTCTAAAGGTTTGCAATAATTTAAGGTTAGCATACTAGGTCTAGTAGATGGTAAGCTAATCCGATATAGTAGCTTTTTCAATTAAAGAAACTATGTAATCATCTTGATGATCCCATAAAACTTTTTTCTGAAACAAATTGATTGGGTAGCACCTCCAACCAGTTGGTTATTTATAATGCACTGAAGGTCAAAAAAGGCTGTTGAAACCAATGACGATAACAATGAGCTATATAAGTTTCGAAAGATTTTTTGTTCTCCCCTTGAAAATAAAAACAGAAAAGAAAATGTAAGGGACTAACCTGTGTATTTTGAAATGATGTGCTCAGGGATCTCATGAAATTTCCATCCACTAAAGCTGGAAAATCCAAGACATCTATGTAGCTGTTTTGTACCATCCATATGAAGACAATTTCTTCATTGATCATCTGGTTATATTATTTGATAGAGGTCACAAAAAATTTCCTCACGTAGTATTAGCTGTGTTAGTTTCCTTTGAAGCAAAACTGGTAGACCTAGGACGCTCGGTTTCTCTGACAACTCTGCTATATACAACTTTGAATGGCTGTGAACTGTATGGCCTTTTGAGCAAACTTAATGGCATTCTCAGCATCTGCTTTCGGTTTCTTCTCCCTCTGATTAAAATATTGAAGGTTTTTTCTTCACCAGCATCTGATTGCTGTCTCTGCACATGATAATCATTGCATCTGATATCCTCTTCTTTTGGACTAGGATTGTTCATTAATTGGTTTGCAGGAACAGTAAGGCTATGCATACTAGATTTATGTTTTTCTTCCCCATTTCCTGATTGAACCACAGCTATGTCATTTAAGTTCTCCACTGTCTCTGATGCTAGAAGAGCTACTTCTTTCTTAGACTCAGTCCCAGTGTCCAGATCTACTGGCAAATTTTGTGCCAAATTCAGAGTCTCCGGGTAAATAAGTTGCTCCTTTGACTCCGAAGTGGATCCAGCAATTGACTCAACTACACGTGGCGAGACAGGCAACTCTATTGGGCGACGGCCAGGCCAAACTGCACCAGGAATGTAGTCCGACAAATTGGCATTTATGTTACATTGCCAGACAAAATGATTGGGATGAAATGTAGCACTAGGTACCGGAAAAGTGCTTGGTGGTAATGATTGGGGCTGAGTGTATGTAGGGTACATAAATGGCAAGGGGTTCATCATGTTAGGTGTTGGTGGAGGTGATGGATATGGGTGGCGAGGGGAGGAGCACATGGGATTGGGTAAAATGGTAGTGGGAGCTGGATGAAGAGTCATATTCATTGGCCAAGGGCCAACAGGTGGAACAGCTCCCGGACCAGAAGGGGGAGTAATGTTCATAGACAATGGTGCTACACGTCCAGCAGTTGGTGATGGGTTAAATGGAGTTGCTGATGCAGACAACTTCTTATTGGATATCTCTCTGGGTTCATTTGAACCATTCACTGAAGATTTCACCTTTAGTTCTTCGACTCCTCCCAAAGTAGATTTTGGATCATTATCAGCTTCCGCTATGTTAATTGAATCCTTGGAACAAATATGCATTTCTAGAGAATCTATAGAACTTGAACTATTATCATTCTGAATATCTTGCTGAACCATTTTATTAAAGTCAACAGCGCTGGATTCGCACGGTGCCACAATTACTGCAATCTCTGAGTTATTATCATCTGTTGTGTCCTTTGAAAGAGTTTCTTCTTTCTTTTCAGAAGAGTCATCTTCATTTTTCAGATGGGTCATGGGATGCACAACTAAAACTTGAATATTCTCTTCCTCAATATTTGCAGCATTTAATAGCATGGACCCAGCATTTTCCACAACCTCATTGTTTTGCTCAACATGTCTTTTGAGTTCCTTGCTTTCAAGAGTTTCATTTTGGGGAAGTCTCACCTGCAGCATGGGTATAGTACCTGGTGGCGCCAGAGCTACTTCCTTATAAGAAGGAGATTTCCCCAAGCTTACTATTGAACTTTTCTTTGATACTGCTCCAACCTCTCTTTGTATGGAAACCATCCCTTGCTCTACTGGGGAACATAATGACTCGCCTTCATTTTTGGAGGTCTCTGCAGAAGCATCTTTGGCAGATGAAGATACAGACTTAACTCTGTATGTTACTGCTTTGACTAATTTTCGCCCAAATTTGGTACCTGGAGATGGACCTTTTGCAACAAAATATTCAGTATAACTTCCTGGAGACATTGTCCGTTTCTTTAACAGATAATATTTACTACTTAGATGGTTATTCTTGAGTCTAGGATGATCCACTTCAGCAACTTCTTTTTTCTGATAAGCAAGAATCTTACTTGCATTCTGCCTTCGCTGCCTCAGTCGTCTCCCATAAAAGTCAGATGATCTGGGTCTTTGAACTGACTGCCATCCATCTTCTCCTTCGGCATGTGTTTCAGGTGATGCATCACCGTAAACAGCAGGCTTTATAACTACAGCTTCCTCCAGCAAAGGTTTGTTGGACTGACCTGGTATTTCTGCAGTAGATTCTTTTACCACATTCTCTTCATGCTGAACTGGCAGAGAAATTAATTCATGGTTCACATTGTTCTTGACTTCAGCCTCAAGAATTTGGATCTCTTCATCTGACACCTCTTTCAGAGTATTTCTAGGAGAAGCCTCAAATTTTGGGGAGGAAATACTGTTTTGGGGAGATTTTCCCTTCACCTATGACAAGAAAGTACAAATCAACAGTTGAATGGCATGTTAAATTTCTAATGTAGTTGCCTGCATCCCAATGGGGATTTTGCTTACAGAACATTATAGAATCAGATCAAAATGGAAAATGCTATTGAACATCCAATAAATGAAATGATAGCCTAACGTTTGAAGACAAATAATTTTACCAATTTTGATTTCTAAGTGTAAAACTTAAACATGCACCATTCAGTTTTGTTAATGAAAATAAGAGAATATTACATATACTTGGATACCAATAGCATGAGAAATTAGAGTGAGGGTAGTTTGCTTTACTGACCCATTGCAATCTTGCAAAAATAACTTGCGAAAAGTTTGAGCTATCTAAAACCTGTTATTGGCGACGTCATAACCTTTTATTCTTACAGAATAAGAATAGATAAATAAACGAAAGCAAACCTTTGCATTATAACTTCTCTTCGCTCCTCTAGCATCTTTCCCTTTGAAATCATGACTTGGATTAATGTAGTCAAGCAAATCCGATACACTGTCAATCAAAAAAATGATTATACAAAAAATTGATTCCACTAGGAATTTTAGTGATAATGATAGTGCTGAAATTTTAAGATGTAGGCCACCATGTACAATTCCTTGGAAATGAAAAGAGCATGTTGAAATCACTGGAATGTTGTACTCATTTCCTGTCAATTGAAGTTTTGTACTCGGACATTCTGTGGTATGTTTCAGACAAAAGTTATTTATCCTAAAATTAAATTTTAAAATTTAAAAGACACCACGGGTTTCAGACAACAACATGGAAGCATATTGTTATGTTTGTAGGTGAAAAATAAAACAGTTGATTAATTATGATTCTAGAGATCAAAGGAATAGATGATGTACAAATTTCTTACCTAAAGACTTACAAACGTGTGCACCATCAAAAGGAGATGGAAATTATTCAAACAGCCTCGTCTAGGGAAAGGGGGAGGGAGGGGGGGGGGGGAGGGGGGGGGGGGGGGGGGGTCTCCCAAGCATTTTAGTCCAAATGTTGCCCATTATGGTTAGCAAAACACAGGGTGGAAATATGGTATTTCATATGTTCAACTGTAGCTCCAACATATTTTATTTTTTTATTTTGAAAAGTACATCTAAGAAATCAGTATTAAGTAATGAAACGAGAAAAATACACAAACTACTGTATAGAATAATAGAAATATGTTTAATTTTATATTCTCTTAATATTTTTTATTCAGTGCAGCAACTCGTTCTAGATATAAAACTTAAAATCTCCTCAAATTGTACCATACAAATTTCTAGCACAAAAAAAAAAAAAAAAAAAAAAAAAAGAACGAGACCATCTGGTGTTTTAATTTCAAGAATTACATCTGTTACATCCATGTCTNAAAAAAAAAAAAAAAAACTACTTATAGTTATGTTAAATTAGAGAATCAGTTCGCTTGACTAAACCTATCTTCCAAAAGGACTTGTGGCTTGTCTAGTTCACCCCCTTGTCAATAGGAAAACAATTAGTATTCAGTATCAGCTCTCGTTTCCAATATGCACTGTAGTGAGCTCGCAAAAATCAATGCCACTTTTAACTCTTTACTTCGTGTTGATTTGGTGGGTCATGGAGCTTTTTGACTTTAACCTAGATGGTCCATGATTTCAAGAGCACTATGTCAAAGGTAGAGTAAGATTTTTACTTTCTATGGCACTTTCGTAAATATTTCCAATACGCTTAACCATAGTCCATGGCAATATATGGGAAAATACACACAGAAATGAAACTGCCCAAATCAAATGAGACAACTTGCAAATCACAGAGAAAATGTTAATTTACCTCA
This sequence comes from Fraxinus baroniana, assembly GCA_903798355.1. Classification (NCBI taxonomy): domain Eukaryota; kingdom Viridiplantae; phylum Streptophyta; class Magnoliopsida; order Lamiales; family Oleaceae; genus Fraxinus; species Fraxinus baroniana. Next base: position 13,041 of record CAIGRO010260355.1, read on the forward strand.
GATGACCCTTGCTGGCTATAGACGCGTCAGGCTTTCGACTCCCATTTCGAGCCGCTTCTTGCTGCTCAAAAGCCTTGGACTCGAAGTATTCAAGCCATGCAGCAGCATCCTGCAGGATTTGTTTACAACAGACATGATGTTAATGATGAAGAATACCTAGAATGGATATATACAAATCAAATTGTTTCAAACTTGAAATTTTGCTATAGGAGGCTTCATAACTGAGTTATCCCTATATTCAGTAAATCAAGAAACTAATTTATTTGAATCCAGACAAAAAGAGAAATAAATGCTAATGGCGTAAGTTATTAAACTACTTACTATACCGTGCTGAATTAACTTCCAGGCAAAGATTGTCAAGGAGATTTCATTGAATACATGCCAAAGATCGCATGTAGCATATTTCAGGCATAAAGTAGAATATATGTAGTGATTTAGTTTCTTGTACTTTTATTAGTTTTAAGTTTAAAAAATCTCATTATATTAGTTTGGAATATTCCAATTTTCAAGAAATCTAAGTATAAATAGGACCAATATGAATAATGGGAGACATTCAGTGATAATGATTTTCACTGACTCTATTTCCCAAATTCCCATTTCTTTCTGTCTCTTTTTCTCTTTCATTCTCTTTTCCATTCTATATCACTTTCCCTCTAATAAAATGTGTAAATTTTTTGTTTCTAATCATGACATGAGGTATCAAAAGTTACAAAGTATTAATCATTCACGTCATCAACAATTTTGTGCTAATACCACTTAGAAAGTGCCAGAAAATACAGAGGTAACTCCTTGGACCCACGGAAGAAGGAAGTACCTGTGTACGAAGGTCATCCGGGCCCAACTTTGCTCGGAGTATCTGCAAGGTTGTTTGCTCATGCTGAACACTTAATGGATACGCTTCCATCAACGAAAGTGCAATTGCTATAGCATGATAACTAGCTGCTGTCTGAAAAGAATGAAAAGCATAAAGAATATTAATTCAAAAAAATACAAGCCCAATTTGTGAAAATCCCCAAGTCCTGTGAACCCTCAGTCCTGGAGCATGTATAATCTAGATACATCTTCATAATGAAAAGACAGTAGCCCAGAATTAATTGTTCAACGAAGTCAGCACTCGTCCAACTCATCCAACATACTCTAATCATATATATTATATCCTCTTCAATTCCTCCTTCCTTGGAAATTAGGGAACCTAACCTACAACAATCACTATTTGGGGCACCACAATCTTACATACAGATTAATGTGTTTTGTGAGTAAAATATGACGAGTATAATTCTAGGAATAAACAAAAAAGCATTGCATTTATACTTATCCCCTACTTAGTACTTAAAAGATAAATGAAAAGGCAAAAACTTATCATTTGTAAGAATTGGACATTGCCACTTCAGAAGCCCTCAACTTTCAATGAAAATTATTTATTTTATATATCAGGTGAATATTATTTTGAATATTTTTCCTTTTTCATAGAACGCCCAAAAGAACTAAATATCATAGTTACAAAAGAATAATGTAACTGATTATTAAAATTAAAGCAGCATGGTACCTGAATGTGATCTGGACCAAGAAGCATTTGGTTGCACTTCAGAGCTTTATGGAGATATCTGAGAGCAACATGCACATTACCCAGTCCTTCCTCCATCATAGCCACATTTATATATGTTGCAGCAGTGTTTGGATGTGACGGACCACATGTGAGGTGTAACAAATACAATGCTCGTTTTACGTATCTAACAATTTAAAGGCAAAATAACAAGTTATGAAAGAAAAAAAAAAAAAAAAAAAAGCACTACATAAGATAAATGTAGAAAACCATGAGATGTAATTACTTATCTTCTGTCTATGAGTATAAGAACACGAAAGGATCAACAACAATTACACATTATTCTATACAAACAATTTAAAGAAAAAAAAACAAAAAAAGAAAAAAAAAAAAAAAAAAAAAAAAGCACTACAATAAAATGTATAAAAGGATTATATCCACACAGAGGAAGCTAAAAGTCAAGTCAAGCAGTATAGAATAACTATTAATTATCAACATTATGCTTAGAAAATTTATAAATAAAGAACTGTACAAAGCCTCACTCCAACATATGAGATCAGCTAGACAATCACTAGCTACAAAAATCACTTCACTTACCTCACCCTTTAAAATTAATAGAACCTTCTCCTTTTCACATTTTAATCAGAAATCACTGTTGTATCGTACTTCCTCATTAGTGGATCTATCAGTCTCTTCCATTTTCAGCCATATGCACATCGATAACTCACATTGCAGTGACTTATTTTGATAATATATTGTTACTTGAGTGTTCAACAATACCATACTGAAGAGAAAACTTGTATGAATTTGGAGATTGGACCTAGAAGAGAAGGATACAGTTCTAGAAAGATAGGCTTAGTTCCTTCTACTCACTAAGGTGTAGTAGTTCAATTTCACAAGCATGGTTAAACTGAAAGGGTATTCAGTCTCCAGCTGTACATGATAAGTTAACAAATGCAAAACGAAGAAAATATCTCATATATGAATAATATAACAAACTTCTTATTTTGTAAAAAGGAGCATGATTTACAAGTAGAATCCTCTTAATCTCCCAATCCACTTCAGTGAAACACACGTCTGATCCCCTAGATATTCTTATAATGCCCCCAAAGAACTGTAGCAACCAAATTATACTAGCATGCTGCTGAATTGTAGAGCAGTAGTCAGCATATATACTTACTTGAGAGCCAGCTCTGTGTGTTGAAGTCTGTAATAGAAAACAGCAAGGTCCCCGTAACTTTTCATGGTATCTGGATGATCAAGCCCCAACTCTCGTTCGTTGATATCCAAAGCTTTTTGCTGATAGATTGTGGCCTGTAACGAAGATGTCTTGAGTTAGAGGTAAGCATTGGTACTATAAATAGGTAACATACTGCAATAGGTAGGTCATCTACAAATTTTAATTGGCCTTAGAAAAGGTTGAAGATATCGTGTATGCCATGGAGATAGAGGGAGATTAAACAAGGTGGGAGATGGACCTGATTAAAATCTCCTGTGTGATATAAAACAACTGCAAGAAGACTGTAAGCACCTGCCGACATACGATGATAAGGTCCACATACTGCTACCAGCTTTGCAAGAGCCTGAGTACGCAAGAGAATTGCAGTCACAAAACAGACAAGAAACCACAAATAAGACAACAGAAACCAGATTCAAATCTATTAATGTAGCATGTTATCTCTCACTTCTCTTTTTGTCATTCGCAAAGAAGAGGAAATATGAAAGCCACAGATTGAGAAGTTCCAGGCACAAACCACTGACCCAATCCTCATACAGAAGAGCCTACTTAAGTTTCCGTGTTTGAGGGAGGAAATTTTCAAATTACTCAAAAAATCACCTTTGTTCCGTAGCTGACTGCTTCTTCAAGCTTCCCCTTGTCCAAAGCTGTTTTAGAAGATTCCAAGAGTTGCCGTCCATCTGCAGAAGAACATGCCACTTGCTGCAGAGACAAGAATCCAGAATTTTACAGGATGAGATAAACCCAATACAACAAAAATGGAGAGAGAATAAGGTAAATATTGAACTACAGGATTAGATGTCACCTTATGCACTGGAACTAGACTGACAATATCTTCTTTCCGGAAAGGGTTTGAAGATGTCATATCAAAATCCCTAGGGACAAGCTCAATGCCAACCTAAAAATGAGAAGGATGAACCTCTGATTATTCCAGCCTCTTAATTTCAACACCCATAATAGGCAGAGTATAAGACGGCATGTAAATATTTTTTTTTCTTTTGCAACTGAGGGGGCCGGTTGGTTATTGCTATTATCCCTTGTAAATTCAAATCAAATATATCTGGATGCATGCATAGAGCAACCATGAAAGTAATGGCTTGCCCAGAGGCCAGAACATTTCTGATGCATGATCAGCTTGATAATTGCAAGATTAATGTAGCAAAAAGATATCCACAACATTTAGAACACATATAGCACTTGAAAAGCTTCAACAGGGACAAAAGATTTACCTAGCTCAGTATTTTCAAATTGGATGGAATAGCTATATGTTTGACATATATTCTCTATTGGAATCTTATATCTGAGAATGTTTAATGTGGGTCTTGCTATCAGATGCATTATGTCCAAAATAAAGATTAACATGCCAGTAATAGTAGGCTAATGATGTTGATATTTTGCATGCCCTAAATTAACCATTTAAAATAGGAACTGTAACTTGAATACATTAGCTCCAAACAGGTGTGCCTCAGTGGCTTTATCTCGTTGAGGTGTTTGAACATATCTCAGCTATTTCAACCTATTATATTGGATTATGCAAAAGAATAAAAGTTTTTTATTGGCCCATAAACTGACATGGGGAAATTCATGAACTCAACTTGATTATTTCTAATCAACTAGACAAATTTATAAAAAAAGGGTAGAGAGTAAGTGTTGATTCACAACTTTTTGAAACTTAAATGCAATGTACCTTATGGCATACACCACGAAGAATTGCGAATTTTCTCACATCCTTGTAGTTTGAGCTGCTTAGATCCCATTCAAATCGCTTTTTGAGAAATACCTCCAGCCACCTCCATACGAGGGAATGGATACCATGAGACTTATTTGGTCGTCCATTTTCAGGGACTCCAAGCATCATATTCAATGTTGCCGCAATCAATTCTGCCATTTCCTCAGTCTTGACAACAGCAGCAATTACTGCCTGTAGAATATGCTTAAAAGCTCGTATAATCATCTCATGGATGCAAAGAGATTGCACATGCGATAACTTTTCTGAAAGCTTAACCTGCCATAGAAAAGAAATAACAAACATTACTCAGTAAATGCACACAAGTTTTAACATGCATGAATATAACTAATAGTCGAAGGCACAGAAAAAGTTATGGTTTCATTGTCTTGAAATGGAAAAATGAAAGAAATGTTTTACAGATAGAAAAGTCTACATAACCATAAGGAACTTACTACTTTCCCAAGAGATCGCATCCGAAGACCTCTAGTGTGCATGAAGTCAGTTAAAGTCCGACCATCCACTGGAGAAAGTTCCAAAGAGCCAAAATCTGCAACCTGGATTGTACAATAAGGGATTAGGGATTGTCAATGTCACTCGGATATAAAAAATTGTGTAGAAGGATACAATTAGGTAGTACCAGTTTTGGAAGAGCGACTTCTTTGTAATATTTTTGAGACAAGTCAATTAGTTCTTGCATTGTCTATCAAAAACATGAGTGAAGGTTAGTATGTCTCATTCAATTGAAGTATTATACTCCAAATACTTGTAAACTTTACTACCTTGAGATGAAGTCCAGTCTCTGACTCTTTTAACCGAGTGAAAGAACTATCGGATAATAACTCCTTTAGCATAAGCTCATTTTCGTTGGCACCGGTATCAATTAGAGATTTCTTCGAACTTGTCACAGTTTTTTCAGCCTCCTCATTTACAAAATCTACATCACTCTTTAAGTTTTCAGAATGGATTTCTCTACCGTTTTTGTCTGAATTCTTCTTTTTATTTTTAAGGGATTTGAGGGGTGTTCCAAGTCCTTCAACTTTCATCTCATTTTTGGCCTTCTCACTAGATGGTTTCTTATCTTTTTCTGTTTTTTTCTGATCTTGTAAATGCTGTATCCAGCACGCTCCAAGTTCCCATCTCACAAAAGTTTTCTCTTCGGTTTCCTCTTCCTGAAGCTTCACAAGGCTCTCTTCCAACAATCTCTCGACAAAAGCTTGGGAAGAACTATGTTCTTCACACTCTATTGTTCGCGAATGTGATATTGGTATATTTTGTTCAGCAGTGTTATTTTCATGAATAAGAAACCTCAAACTGCAAGAAACGAGGTCATAAGGCTTACATATTCAGTAAGTTACTTGAAACAAAATTACATACAAAAAAAAGACCAACAAGAAAGACAAGAAAATGGTAGGAGGGTATATTGTTACTACAAAGTAAATGTACTAATAAGCAGACTCTATTGGATAATTTAGTAAAAACCTGTTAATATTGAGGGCATTAGCACCGCCATCAGGCTGATCAAGAAGCTCAAGGCTTTCCAGCGGATGGCCCACATTCGCATTCTCAATCTCTAGTACTTGCACGGTAGCAATATAACCACAGTACCTCATGTTTACAACACCTAGGGTGGCAACATCCTGCCATCAACATGTATAAATTTCTAAAACAGAAGTGTGACAAAACATAATAAGAGCATAAATTGTTGGTATACATCATTGTTTAAATCATATCCACCATATCCTTACATGGGCAGCAGTGTTTTCATCAGCAGTTATCCCCTTCAGTAGGTTTCTTTCGATTAATCTTTCGGTATTTACTCCAGTTGCCCGTTCTCCGTCAATCTTAGTATCTACTTTGCAGCTAGCATTGGAAGCATCTTTGATGACAGTTATCCTCAAATCCCCCACTCGTTCTGTATATATTATTTCTCCATTTGCAGCAGAATGTGCTAATTCTGGTTTGCCCATCACGTGTTGCACAGCTGAAATGGCTCTAAAAATAGCAACATCGACAAACAAACTGTGGAGAAGAAAAGCTTTTCTATCTCGAACCTGTCTTTCCTCTGCTGTTTTGCATGGCATAGATGCAAGAGATGAAAGTTCACGAGCATAAGGTATCAAATCATTTTTTCCATCTCTTCCTAGACCACCTCCATTTCCTCCCCATTTTTCATCCTCTGCAGGCAGAGGAGGAAAGACAGATGGTGATTGTGCAGCTACAGGGGGTATAAGCCATGTGTTAGCTCTAAAGCCATATGGGAGATTTCCAAACTGCATTAAGACAATATTATCAAGATTTCAGAGGGGAATAATTCCAGTGCAACAAACCCATGTACAATAACATCGTGCACATTATCAAGTTCGAGAAAAGTTGATAAGCAAATAAAATCCAGAAATATTTCTTACCTTGTTCCTCTCCGATAATGCTTCCATGAGATCATAATATGCCTGAAAGGAGAGCTTACTGTCAGACATTCAAAAACACTTTCAACCACAAAAGGCATTCAAATGATGTAATCCAATGTATGACAACACTTTTCAAATATGAACCAAATACATATAGTCAACAGAAAGCATGCATACTCAAGTGAAAATCATTGCATAGATTCCAGCAACCTAATTGGAAACAGGCATTATAGTTTTATGGGTAATGTTTAGATACAGAGGCAAGAACGCAATGCCACTCCTTAGTAGTGGATCGAATAGATAGGACTCTGCTAAATCTAAGAAGAGCTGACTCCAAGTTAGGAAAGACATTCAATCTTAAGATTTCATGCTTTCAAGTATGAGGAACTAACATTTTCAAAAGCTCTACTGAGTTGTCTCAATAGATCAACAAGACTGTGACAAAGAATCTTATGCTTTCCAATGGTATAAAAACCTTTTCTGCAAGCTTCAACAGGAATCAACTTCCCACTGCAAAGTTTTACCTGTAAACAATTACAGAATCTATTTAGTTCATCTTCTAGTTGCATAACTGGAACATTTGCTTTTAATGAGTTTTGTATATCTTACTTCAAGGGAGAAAAGATGATTGGCAGCTAAAACGTCATCATCTGGTTGTCTTATTGCCCTCCTTATAACTGTATAATCATGGGACACCAGATAAGAGTTCTCGTGTCGAACAGTAAATTTGGTAATGCACAAAAAGAACCAAAAACTAATCGCAAAAGCGTGCACATTGGGTTCATTTAAATCGTCTCTTCAACGGTGTAAGAGAAATTGAGACATACATTGAAGTGGAGGCGTGAGATGGGAGAGAGAAAAGAACTCGTAGAAGCTGCCGAGCTTAGGACACGTGTCACTCATCTCTCCCTCTCCATCAACAACCGCCGATGATTCATCTTTGGCAGGCGCCGTCTCTGAGGAGGAATCCTTCAGTGGTTGTTGAGACGTCGGCGATGATGGTGTAGGCGGTGGCGAGGGAGACAGTTTGTCCTTGGTGTTTGCATGGGATGACTTGTTTGATTTCTTCGAGCTCTTGGTATCCTGAGCATCCCGCGCATTCTTACCACCATCGCCCTTGGAGGAGGAGTCCTTGTTCGCCGACGGTCCAAACGATGTCGTGCAAGCAACAATGTCCAGCAGCTTCCTGACGTGCGCCGTGGCGCTCCCTTCATCGTAATCCTCTGTAACCAGAGCAGAATCAGAAGTTTGAGGGTGAAACATATTATTTGCGAGAAATTTCACTATTGGTCCCCCAACTTATTATTTAAATAACAAGTTGGTTACTAATATTTGAAAATGAGAAACTTATTCATCAACTTTTTTATTTACACTCGCCATCATCTTAAATGTTTAAATTTTTATTAAATCGCATTCATTTGTCCAATTTTATAAAGTTTAATTATGTTTCTCAATTTCCATCGTGTTTAGAAATTTAAAATGAAGAATGTTTGAGAAATATAACGACTATCTGATAATACTAAAGTGAGAAAATCATTTTTGGAGATTGAATGTGATTCTCGAATCTCCACTAAATATTTTACAATATTCCACCGACTCTGACCAATGATTGAAAGGTGTAACCACCCAATAATGCAAATGACGAAAAGACATTGAACGTCAATTCAAGATATTGGATTTGTTTGATGAAGATTGAAGAAGGGTAATCCCGTTATTTGAACATCCAAATCAAGGGGAAAATGAATAATATCTTTATTGCTTAATGTCAAAGTCAATAGAGGTTCCAAGTACTTTATTTAAAGTTAGAATTTTCAAACTATCAGATTTTGCTGAAGAGCTAATTATAATTTTCATCACATAAGTGCGTAACAAAGATTAGTTGTCTATTTGTTTATTGTCAAATAATAATTAAATTTTGATAATCAACTTGCTTTTATTAAAAGATAAGGGTAAAAATGAAACTCAAGTAAGAGATTAAGGACCAACTCTGCAATTTGTCCCAAAATTTTTTGGAAGAAGAATATAACGACGTCGTACTGTTAATTTTATTTTATAGTTTGCTTTTCCTTTTTTCTTTTACCTTCTACGAGCGTGAGGAGACAGGGCTTTAGTGCGGCAACGTCTACCGTGTCTTTCAATCGCGGGCCCCTCACCTAAGTGAGAACAAAAAGTTAAGGTCGGAAATGGAGTTAGTGATGTAATTACAATATTACCCTAACCTTTCTAGGGATGCAAACAATATTTCTTTATATGGATTCAAAATTAATAGTAATACAACCCATACCTCGTGAGAGAACGAAAAATTGGTAAGATGACAAGTCGTGGTGTTCACCGTTAATAATCGACGAACATCTATGATTCTATCAGTAGATATTCCCTACAAAAAACGTAAAATTAATTGCATGTTACTTATCTTTGAAGTTAGATTTTATTGCATTCGACGAGTCTTTGTTTTTGAGTCGTGAATATAATTCACTTACGCAACTTTTTAGAACCACACTTATGCAATCTTTTAGAACAATTGTCTAAGAGATAAAGAGTTTTAACATCGATTGGCACAAACCTTTAGAACGACGTGGGTCTCGTCCGGAAGGTTTACTTCTATATCCATCACAACCGGAAGAACTGCGAATTAAGCATTGAAATAATATTAATGAAAAGAAACAATAATTTGCCACCAATGTGTTAGAAAATTGTTAATACGAATGAAATAAATACCCTTTTCTTCTTTCTTCTTCTTGTCGCCCTTGGTCTTACCACGACCATTCTTGGGTGCCATTTGCAGCTTTGAGCTCGACTACTTAATCTGAAACTTCAAATATTTCTCAATTGTAATTAAACCGTACCCATAGATTGCGCGACAAAACTTTTTCATAAAATTTGATGAAACATGTGATTAAAAAGTTATAAAAATTGTAGGTCTCGTAAAATATATGATTAAAATTGAAGTTTGAGAGACTAAAAATCCTGTCGAAGGATAGTAATAAATTAAATACCATTGCATCCTTCATTATGGATAGCAAGCTTTCATCCCAAATAAACCAAGTCAATCAAACAAACACAAGTAGATGTTTCATCGGACTGAACGGGATATTATGAAAATTGCTCTCTGCTATTCAATGAACTGTGCTAAAAATTATCTTGTCGGAATCCCGAAAACACGAGAAAAAGTAGAAAACAGCATAGGAAGTTGAATAAATAATATAGGAGAAGCGTGAGAAGTACCAGATAACACAGCAAAAGATTCTGACAAGTGAGAAGCGAAGAATATATTGATAGAGAAGGGTTTTTAATGCAGCATTAGCGATGGTAACATAAAGGTTGTACCTTGAGTAGAAACTGTTTGTACGTTTTAGTAGAATTTAAGGTTTATAGAGATAAGGGTTTAAAGTGAAAAGAAGTGCACCATTAAAGAAGATGAATTCAAGCTCTAAACTGAACTTGCAGTGGTATAAAGAGAGAAAGAAGGAGAAGATAGAGAGAAAGAGAGAGAGCAAATGGTAGAGTGTGATAAGGAAGGAAGGGTGGAGATTTAACGACAGTCAGAAAATATGGCATTTTGTGAAGATGATGCCTTACAAAGATTATAATATAATATCATATTATTTATCTGAGTATATATATACACACACATATAAATACTGATGTGTGTGTGTGTTTTTGTACATATGGATATGTATGTATATATAAGTATATATATCATGAGAAATGATATATAATCTCTGCTAGCTCCGTATATCTTAATCATAAGTATATTTGAAGTAGGGTTATTATCACTTTACTCAAATGTTGTAATTTATGACACCGATTAATGCAATTCATCAGGATTAAGCTTGGAAGTTCACCTCGAGTCCGTCGGACTCACCTACATCAATTGGTATCAGAGTTCAAGGTTCCGTGATCAAGAAGATGTAGCATTCTCGCGGTCCGGGTAACATTCACGCTTGAAATGGAGGTGGGCACAAAGAAAATAGTTTGGAGTAGATTTTCGAGTTTGATTTTGGATGATATATCGGTGATGTGAGTGCCCTGCATTAATTGGCATCAGAGCTAGACGTCCTGTGTTCAAATCAATCCTAAAGCATTCACGTATAGTAAGTGGATAATGCTTAAGAATGCTCGAAAGAGGTTGTGTCCAATGGACTAGGCTTTGTGAGGATTCCCGAGCTTAATTTTATATAATATATATAGAGTGAGTTGTATTGATGATATGAGTTACAATTTTTTGACGGAGTGGTGACAACACCGTACTTGACCGGCTAACCCTTATTTGATTTAAGTGAAAATCAGATTTTTAATAGATTTTGATAAAAATTAACATCTGTTTAGCCCCATTATTTCACATTATAATGATAGGAATAATAATTTTTTGAATAATATATGGTTAAAAAATAAAGAAAAGTTTTTGGGTTTATGTGTGTAATAATATTTTATTGAAAAATGTACGATTGATAAAAAGGGAGAGAAAAATAAATTATTGTTTAATAGAAAATAATGTGTGGATTAAAAATTTTGAATCTTATGAAATATGATTTTAACTTAAATTTTAATCCGAGCCAATGGCTCAAATGTATACATATATTATGTGTACCTATACATTTTTTAATATATGGAGGCAACGGGTGTCAGTTTTGCAGCTTGCAGGATTAGCCAATATATATATATAGGACCACTTTTTTATCTGGCAAAATCCTCAATACCCTCCAAAAATCAAAATAATTGCGTTTGCAACTGTCTGCAAACGTTAAAACTTAAAAACTGCCGGTCAGAATAGTGAAAATTGCCGTTCTTTCTCTTTCTAATGATAAATATCAAATACTCGATCGATGAAACACGGACGTAATAACGAACATATTTTGATATAGTCTACCGTAAAATCACAATGAAAGAATTTTTTTTTAACATTGTTAGCTGTTGAAATGCAGTCATAATTAGAGGGCGTTTGGTGTAGATTAAAATCAGATTTTAAGTGGATTGTGATATAAGTTTTTGAAATATGTGGTTGATATTGATTGTTTGACTTTAACTTAACTTAAAACCAGATTAAAATCAGGCACAAACATGCCCTTACTTAAACGCAATAGATATTTGATTAGTGATGTCGAAATAAATAGTTTACGTAATAAATTTTAAGCTTTCATTATTGAAAAAAGTTTATTTATTTTTAGAAGTTATTCAATGGGTAGATAACCCACCTCTTGGTCGAAAATGAAATTTTGTAATGTACACCACCCATTTTTCAAGCATAGTTTATATTTCAAAAATTGTCCCTTTTCAAAACTTGACTGGGTGATGAACAAAATCTAATCTGTTAGGCACGGAATATGAATCAGTCACACCAAACTTCATTGAAAAGGACAAGTAAAATTTTATTTTTTTGTAACTATAATCAGTTCGAGAATTTTCTTAAAATTGTTTCCATGAATAATGTGTTTCATTTTTACATGCAATTCTCAATTTTCATACTTTTTAATTTCTTACTCTTATAATTTTGGTTTATTTAGAGTTATTTTTCTACTAAGTAAATTTGATGAAGATTTTTGTACGTATCGTTTGGACATATGGTGTTGTAGCTTATGAAAATGAAAATAATTTTATTCTTTGATATTTGATTTTTAAATAGAGCATCTCACATGCTGATTTAGAGCGAGTATGGAACGGGTCGACCATTTGCACCCTCATCTCATCAGGTATTTTTGTTACCTTACATCATCCTCATACCCGTTTAAAGCGAGACGGGACAGGAGAGGTCCCCTGCCCCGTTTATTTTTTATTTTTATTTTTCTTTATTTTATTTTTTGCTTTTATTTTTTTGTGTCTTTATTTCGTAAATATTATTTTTTTTGCCAATTTGTTAGAACAACTTATGTTCTCTTTAAAAATATGATAAATCTATTATTTTTGTTTGATAAAAAACTTAAATTTGAAATAATTTTAAACGGGACGTATAGCGGGGCCCGGACAATGATTTTCGTACCCGCCCCATACCCACTTCGGACAATGAACCTCGCCTCATTTACCCGATTAGGCGGGTAATTCTAGTCCCGTTCGGGATGGGGTCCACGTGTTTCAAGTTAAACGAATTTTTTTGCAATCCCTACGCTGATTGAATTTATTATTAATTTAATCAATCAAATGTTTGACTAGATAAACAGAATTGGTAATATAAAATCATTATTGGTCCAATAGATTTTCAAAATTATTTATTCTTCAATTATCAGTCCATTGAGTGGGTACATCATCCACTACTAGCTGCGTATAAGTCCCTGTTGATTATAATAATCATTCAACAATAATTTTCTTGCACTTTTTAAGGAACTAGTAAGACACACATGCAATGTACGTGTCTTGGTATAATTGGTTATATGATAGCGTAAACATACAAAAAAAAAAATGTTTTAAACATTAGTTACATTAAATTTAAAATGCTTGAAATGATGATAGGTGACAA
>CAIGRO010260374.1:0-18134 GCA_903798355.1 Fraxinus baroniana
ATGTTATCAATAGAGAAAGATATGGTTGAACACTTAAATTATTCAGATTTGATTTATGTTTTTGCCTCTAAAACAGCGAGAAGAATAGTATTTAATTGATTGTTTGAACTCTTGTCAGTTTTGTTACTTTATAATATAAATCTTTTGTTCTTTATATTTGTTTTTTGTTTTACTCTTTAGTGTTAAGTTAGCAATACGTTGCATAATGCACTGTTGGATTTTGTATTTACGTTGATCTTGGGGACTCAATTTTGGGAGTTCGCCTTGGCCCTGAAAATCACAGGGCCGACCCTGACTATACTATACAAGTTAAAAAAAAAAAAAAACTAATTTACCCAAAATTAAATTGAATATTTTTCTCTTGGAATTCTTAAAACATATTTCCTGAAATCAATAATTCAAATACCAAGTGCAAATGCACATGATACAGGAAATATAATAATTGAAACAAACTACCATATGCTAGCTAGATTGAGAAGCAATACTAATGTTAATAAAAACACCAACTGAAACATTAATGTCACAAATCATCAAAACTCAAAAAGGCTAAGTATCAAAAAACATCATCTCTCATTAAAAAATTCTCGACCCTTACTACAAAATAAACTAAAATTTAAAAAATCTCATCATCTCCCCCCATTTTTGTCACAAATGACGAAAGTAACAACAATATATAATAAGCTAAATATGAAATTGATAGCATGCACAAGCATAATCAATGATCAGTAAAAAATTTCACATACTCAGTTCAAGTCTAAATGGAGTAAATTGTATAAATGACTCATGTGTATTAAGTGTCATTAATTCCTTGTGATCAAGACTTCAAACCTTGAATTTATGAGAAATATTATGCTAATCATCACTGTTAAATAAGTTTATTCCCCTACTAATGAAAGTCAAACTAATAGTGCATATTATGACATATAAATAAAGTTCACTTTCGTGTATATTATTTTTTTCTCTTCCTTACTTTGAGCACATATACATTTTCACACAATTTATATTTTTCTTTTTAAACTCATCATTTTTCTCTTATGTACAGACTTTCCTCCATTAAGCGACTAAGATGATCCATGTAATAAGTTTTGGGCCGATGACTTCAAGTCAGTTGACCATATGCATCAGGTTATGATAAACCCCTTGAACTTAATTACTCAAGTTAAATAGGTTTCGAAAAAGAGTATAAGATGAATCATTTTTATTTTATTTAAGGAGATATACTCGACTTTAGGTCTACTAAATTAATATCAATCCATGTTCAAGGTGACCTCACCAACAGATGACGGCCATCCTAAATCTCACATGCGCGGTCAAGACTTACTCATAAAATCATAGTGTGTGTAGTGTAGTGCAGATGGTGCATGAAGAAACTTATACTTAGAGCCTATTTGGTAACAATTAAATTCCAATTAAAATTGAAAATATGGCCGTTATTATGTCTCACCCGTCTAATAAAAGTGAACAACAACGGCTAGTTTTTCAATTTTAATTCGATTTTAATCTCTACCAAACATGCTCTTAATACTCCACATCAACGTAAACAAAATAATGGAAAATATGTTATATCACATCAATTAAACTCTTACTTAGTCACAACACACATGTTCAAGTAAAGCATATATCATGTTGTAGTAAAGAGTTTCCCCCTATTTTTTATTTTAAAAAATCAAACTACCTAAAAATTAAAATCAAATAAAAAAAATAAGATGCATGCAATAATGAATGAATCACAATTAATAAGTATAAACATGCATCAAAAGTACCTAATCAATTAGGTATATAATCGCTCATTTAAGAGCACCGTGATCAATTTCTAATTTTTTTAGATCACTCTATCATCCAAGCCTGACTAGTGGAAGACTTTATCTTAAGTGAATTATGTCATAAACTTGATCAAATGACTCACTTGATTAGTAAGGCAGTCAATTCGACCATCAAAATCTTGATTTCTAACTCTAGTAGAATTTTAATTTCTATTTCTATTCACGAATTTATGGCACCGAGACCTTATATGTCCTAACTCACCACAGTTGAAATAAGTAAGGATAAACCTTGGTCCAAAGTTATGTGGCCACTGATATCTATTCCTAGGTTGGCAGGCCCTAAGTTGTCTTGTAGGCTTTTGTCCTATAATACCCTTGTTCTTGAGTTTAGGATTAGAAACATACGTAAACTGGTTGGTGGTAGGGATAACAACTATTTTAGAAGTACTAGCCATATTATGATCAGTCTAATTATATCGTAGGCCTCCTTTGTTCCCAACGGGCTTGTTCAACCCCAAAAGACTCCCAGTTTTTTAAATTCACTAGAGAAAGCAAAAAGTTGAGACTTGGAATCTTCAAGTTCGCTTAGAAAGTTCTTAACCTGAATTTCTAATTTTTCATTCTCGACGGTTAACTCACTAACTCTCATAGAGGACTTCTCAAGTTTACCTGTGAGATCTTTAATCTTAGACTCTAAGGATCGATTTACAGTTTCTAATTTGTTGAGGCACAAGGTAGACTCTGAAGGTTTTCTCTCTAACTAACTCAAGTTCATTGACCTTTTTAAGCACAGCTTTATTTACCTTCTTAATCTTACGACTCTCTTCATATAATTTTTGATAAGCCTCACGAATTTGAATATTTACCTTCTTAATCTTAAGACTCTCTTCATATAATTTTTGATAAGCCTCACGAATTTGATCCTCATCTTTAGAAACTTCCTTTGATTGCTCACCACTATCTACTTCCTCAACCTTCTCAATGTCCTTATCATATTCACTTTTAATCCTAGCACTAAAGGCCATAAACTTCTCATTCTCTTCATGTGTAGACATCTTTTGATTATCCGAACTAGGCTCATCATCAGTGAGAGTTACATTCATAGCTTACCCTGATTTGTTTTACCATTATGACACTCACTTCTATAGTGACCTAAACCTTGACATTTATGACATCTCACAGATTTAGATCTCTTTCTAGACTCACTGGAATCACCTCTATGCTTCTCTTTAGTCTTCTTCTAATTTCTATACATTTTTTGAAAATTATTAACAAAGTAGGTTATTTTCTCATCATTAAGTGATTCCAAATCAGATGAATCATACTATTCTTCCCTAACAGTGTTCAAGACTATTGATTTGTTCTTCTTAGGTTGAGATATGGTGAGTTCATAAGTTTGAAGAAATCCAACTAATTTTTCAATCTTAACAGCATCTAGATCCTTACTCTCTTCGATAGTCGTAACTTTAGGCATAAATCTTTCAGGTAATGATCTAGGATTTTTATGAAAATTTTAGACTTGGAGATTCTCTCATCTAGGTTAAACCTAGAATTAACTATATCATTCAAGCTCGCATAGAAGTCATCGAAGGTCTCATCTTCTTTCATCATAATTTCTTCAAACTTAGTGGTCTACATCTGTAACTTAGAATTCTTATTAGCCTGAGTTCCCGCATGTGTGGTCTTTAAAATATCCCAAACCTCTTTAACAACCTCATACATAGACACACGCCTAAATTCTTCAGGTGATATGGCCATAAATAGAGCATGGAGCTCTTTACTATTTCAATTACACTTCCCAACCCTAAAATCACATAACAGGTGAATAACGCGAAATTAAATTTACCAATTAAAAGTAACAAGTCACTTTTTAATTGTTCTAAATTTGTAGTCAAATAAATCCAATTATCATATGTTGAATTGACACAATAAATAATTAAAACAGTAAATAACAGAAGATTTTATCACGGAGAAAACCTTTAACTGGGTAAGAATTTCGGGACAATTAAGTAGTTTTCACTATAGACAATAAGAACTTACAGTAGGATCCAACTTAGAAAACTCATGAGACTCACTGATCTAATTTTTGCAATCTCCAAGACCCGCTGGAACGTACTCCACTCACACCTGCTCCCGATCTTCTAGATTGTCTATCTCCTATGGAAGACCAAGAACGTCTCATTCTTGTAATCTTCATGTGCTTCTAGTCCAACATCCCTCAAACTTCAACAACTTTTGAAAGCTATTGAGAAAGTACATTCCTAATGATATCTAGGAAGTTGTTTTGGATTATATGAATTTCGATGTTTTTTCCAAACTTGTAGTTGATTGATCTCAAGATTCAAAAGGTTAATCTAGATTGTTGAATGTATTCTTAGATCATGTAATGATGTTATGAAGATGCAAATAATGATCAACCAAACCAAAAACGTATTAGGCCTTGGGTATTTATAATAGGAGGAGTTTAGGCAGTATAGGATAGATAAAACTCTTCAAAAACGTAAATTAGGATTTCTCGGACAACACCACCGATCGAGTGACAAGCGAGTGAGAGGTGCATCGCTCGAGAGGAAGTCGGACGATAGGCGGGCGATAATGATTATGCTTTGGACGCTAGAGCTTCAGTTAGGCGACAAACTAGCGTAAATCAGACGATTATTTTTTCTTATTCCATACTCGAACAGAAAGATTCTTAATTCATCTATACAATCCTTCGAAAGACTTTTTGACTTTTACAACTCTTTTGTAACAGTTCTACTCTTTTACAGTAATCATTTAATCTAAAAATTGTCAATACCTCTAAAAACCTAACAATATTAATCTCTACCGTTATTACCATCACCACTATCATCTTGCACCACGGTTGACTACGCGACATTACCCCGCCATTACCAGGACTGTCGCTAGAATTCACTTGTATGATTTTTGTTTTTATTTTTGCAATTTACGTGTAGATGGTTGTGATGGTGGTAGTTTTGTGATGGTTCGTTTGTGTGGTAATTGGTTTTTGTGGTGGTGTGTGACGACATCGTCAATGGTGGCGTTGAGATGCAAACTTATTGCTATTGATGGTGATTTAACTTTTGGAGGAGATGGTAACATTGGCAATACTTGATGGTGGTGGATTGTAGTGGTGATGGGTAGATAAGGTATAATACAAAATAATTTTACATCTATGTAATTTTCATGGGTTAATATTGGGGGTGATGAGTTGGGTATGATTGTGGCGACGGCAAGATGGTATAACGATTTCAAGTTAAATTTTAGAATACTTACACTATAACAGTAATAAAATATATTTTAACAATAGTATATGTAAACTTTTTATATTGATGGGTTGACTGTTGATGTTGATGGTGATGGTGATGGTGATGGTGAGATGACTGTGTAACAATTTTAGGTTATTGTTTAAAAGAAATTAAATACATGTTAACGACATTAACTGTTAGCCCCTATTTGGGTAGATTAAAATTTCAAGCCAAATTTAACAATTAAGTTTAACCACATATTTAATGAGATCGCAACTTTTCAAATGCACATTTTATCAACTTTTTGTCAAAATTTGCTAAAAATCTGACATTTATCTACACTAAGTGGGGCAGAATAGTTAAAATTATTGAAACTTATTAAATATAGGTTCTCAAGTTCACTATAAATAATTTATATACACGTCAAAAAGTTGCACACGCTTTAATATTCAAAGCCACGCCTAATTTATGAAATACTTTTCATTTATATAATTTTTGAAATTGAACCCCAAATATTCCATACTTTTGTAATTAACCATATCCAATTATGCTCTCATTGTGCACTTTATAACTTTCTGTTAACTTGCTTTCTCTTTTCCTTGACTAATTGTTGTACCAGAATAACGATGATATTCCACCTCATCACCTTTTGCAACTATTAAAAGTTGCTTTTGATATTTCTCAGAAGAAGTAAGCTACTATAACAGGGCCTTACTCCGGGGGACACACGTGGCGCCCCCTATTGGTTGGGGGTCTATGGGACAGATCCCTAGCCAATAGGAGTGCCAGTCGTGGGTCTTGTCACAGTAGCATCACTCTCCTCAGAATCTACACTCCGATGATTTTTAGGTCGTCCCTAGAGAAAGAAGCATTGTTTGTGTGACTATCTTACTTTTCAACTTTTGACTTCTTCAAGAAGGTCAATGTATGAAATTTTGTAGTAACGCGTAACATAAATTTTCTTGAAAAGTAAACAAGTTAAGCTCAGCTAACATCGGAGTTTCATTAGTACTCTTTCAAAACTTACCATAAATTTTTGTTAAGAAAATAAATGCATTATATATTTTACAAACAAAAATTATGTAATTTGAAAGTTAAAAGGTGTAGTGTAAATAATACGGAAGTCACTCCTACAATACTACAAAATCCAAAATAAGGTTTTCTTGGAAAAATGGCTTGCGTATAGATTGTTTTGGCATAATCTTGAATGGGATCCATCTTTAATTTTCGAAAATCAAAGTGGATTCGTGTTCTTCTCCGTGAGAACATCAAAATCATACATTTATTTATCAAAAATGATATTTGGGTCAACGAGAAATTGGAGTCAAATGTACAAATTGCAAGAAGTTTATGTGTTGTAGGAAAAACAATTAAAGTTTATCCCACGTAAGAAAATGAATAAAAGCAATGACTAGTTTACATGTGGTCACACCTTTGAAGGGTGAAATTATGTGTAGAAGAGATGATCTTTCTATGCACGCTAGGGAAAGTGCAAATCAAGAATTAGATTAATGTCTCAGATCATTGAACTTGTATGCGAGTGCTACATAAGTGCATGAATGTTGAACTGAAACTGGCGTTAAAAAGTCCATGTTTCGCCTTTTTTTCCTATATTTTTTTCTTCCAGATATCTTTCCAACGCCTAAAACTTCTTGAAACTCGTGTTTATTGCCTTTGTTAATAGGAAAATTTAACGGTCACATTATGAAAGTGTTAATGGTTGTAACACATGTAACTGCCATTATGTGAAGTCGCCTACTAGAGCCTATTATATAGTCAATTTTTCCTCATTCTGAACACAAGAAAATGCCCATCTTTTCAGTCTCATTCGGCTCAGAATTTTCCAGTTTCTATCAAGAGTTTTGGTGATAGTTCGGATCAAATTCAGTTTGTCGAGGCCTAGAAATTTATTGTTGGTCAATACCTAAATTATAAGATGGACTTAAAAATTATGATCAATCAAGTACATGAACTCCAAGTGATTCTACATGAGAGTCATGCCGTGGTAGTGATTTTAAGTGAAATATTGCAAGTGGCTGCTATTGAAAAAATAACTTTAAGCGTGGAAGGAATTCAAAAATTACTTTAAGTTGGAGAAATGAATTAACATTGAAGAACTGATTGTTAGACTTCGAATTGAAGAAGACTACAAAAGTTCTGAAAATAAAGAGTTCAATCTCTTTGTGACTAAGCAAATATGTAGAGCATGGTCAAACCTCTAAGATCTACAAAAATATGTTTGGGCTGTTTGATGGCAAAGGGGCTAAGCTAAGACTGAAAGGTAGAATTTCTAAGAACAAATTTCAGGAAAATTCTCTAACTGTGGCAAAATAAGCCATAAATCATTGGAGTGTAAATTATCAAATAAGAACAAGCAGAAATAAGCGAATGTTATTAAATATATGACACATGATGTGTCTGAAATGAACGTCATAGAAATTATTTTTTAAGTGAATTTGGTGGATCTGATCCCAAAAAAGTGGTTGATTGACATCGGTGCTATGAGACATGTTTACTTGGATAAAGAGTTATTCAATTAGTTCGAAGCAAGTGTGAAGGAAATATAGTTATGAAGATGACTTATAGAAAGAGCTGATTCTTAATAATGTGTTGTATGTGCTAAAAATCTGCAAGATCCCAGTGTTCAAGTCACTTATGAAAAAGCACGGTGTCACACTATGTTTGAGTCAAATAAAGTTATTTTGTTAAAGAGTGAAATATTTGTTGTTAAGGGTTTATTTATGATGGCTATTTAAGCTCAATGTAATGGTTGTGTAGTCGAAAGTGAATAAAGTTAATTCTTCTACTTGTTTAAGTCTTTCAATTTGTGGCATGCTAGAACATGTTAGTTATGATACTTTGTGTATATTAGTTAACTTGAATTGCATACTCACGTTTCATATTGATTCTAAACATAATTGCGAAACTTGCATTGAGACAAAATTGACAAGACCATCATTTCAATCAATTGAAAGAGATATAGAACCACTAATTTAATTCAAAGTAACATATATGATTTAAAATCAGTACAACAAGAGGTGAATTTAAGTACTTTATTACTTTAATTGATCGTAGCACAAAACATTATTATATATATATCTACTTAAAAGCAAGGATGAGATAATAGGAAAAATTATTTTTTATAATAGTGTTTTGTGTATATCTTATTAAAAGCAAGTTGAAAATCAATTCAATGAAAAAATAAGGTTTTGAGAAGTGATTGAAGTGACAAGTGTTAAAGTGTCCAAAAATAAGAGAGAAGAGTCTTTACCAATTATTGAATGAATCCTTTATATAAATACTTGTGAGTGTGGAATGTCTTGTCAAAGTGATTGTACCTATAGCAAATAAGGTGAAAATAAACTCAAAAAATGTAGATTACATCTTCTTTGACTATGCACAAAATAGTAGTCATTATCAATTCCTTGAGCATGAGTCTAAAATCTCAGACATACACAAAATTACGATAATGAAATCAAGAAGTTCTTCATTCTTTGAAAAAAAAATTATGTATAGATCCGAAGAGAAAATAATCTTTTCTAAACATACACACGAGACTACGATTGAAAATAATCAGGACTAAGGGCTAGAAGAGAAATTTGAGAATTTGAGATTGAAGTAAGACTTAGGAAAAGAAAAGGGAAAGAAAAACTTTATAGTCCTGGTTTTCTAACTCATATACTAAAAAGTGAACTTCGAAACTTTCAAGAATCTATAAACTCTGTAGAGGGATCTTAGTGGAAAGAGTCCATTAAAAATAAAATAGATTCTATTTTCCTAAATCATACACGGAAGCTGTGGATGTTCCTTCGGGATTCAAACCACTAAGTAACAAATAAGTTTTTAATAAAAATAAATAAAAGCTGGTGAAACCACTGAGAAGTATAACTAGTGATAAAAGTTTACAAACAATGAGAAAATATTGATTACTTTGATACACATTCTTTAATAATGAAAATAACATCATTAGGATGATACTTACGATTGCAGTTCCGCAAAATATTAAAATACATCATATGGATTTTAAGAGCCTGTTCGGTACGGCTTAAAATTCAATTAAAATTGAAAATATAGTCGTTATTGGGTCCCACCCGTCTAATAAAAATCAACAATAACGACTAATTTTTCAATTTTAATCTCTACCGAACAGCCCTTAAGTATTAATTAACGTGTCTGCCTTGCCCTCTCTATCCATGCCTACATTCAGAAATTNTAAAATTGAAAATATGGCCGTTATTGGGTCCCACCCGTCTAATAAAAGTCAATAATAACGATTATATTTTCAATTTTAATCTGATTTTAATCTCTACCACACACCCCCTAAAACTGTACTTTTAATGGAGATTAAGGAGAAGAAGTCTAAACAACAACCTAAAAGTTTTCAACATTAGGATACAAAAAAAAAAAATCCATATAAATTGATGAAATCATTATATGGCTTAAAACAAGCACGACGTAGCATGAAAAGTTTGATAATGTCTGATATAATGGGGATTTAAGATCAACGAGTGCAACAAATGCATTTACGTCAATGACACAGAAAATAGTTATGTCATTACATTGACAATATGCTTAATTTTTGTAGTAACATTAAGATGATTAAATCTTACTAAAAAAATAAATTGAATTCAAAATTTGACATGAAATATATGAATTTAGCTGATGTGATATTTGGAGTTGAAATTTTAAGAATATCAGATAGACTTATTTTGAGTCATCACATTATGTGGACAAAATTTTTGAAAAAGTTTACAAAGATGATTTTGGTATGACTAGAACACTAATAGATACATGTCACCATCTATCTAAAAATAGAAGTGGAGTGTCTCACAAGTAAAATACTCTAGAATTATTTGATGTCAAATGTACTTGATGAACTGTATAAGACTAGGCATAGCTTACACAGTTAATAATCTGGTATATGAGATAAAAGATTCAAAGTCTATAAATAAATTTGTGTTCACATTAGGATGAGTAGCTATATCATGAAAATCCTTTACACAAACGATCATATTCAGATCTATTATGGAATTTGAGTTTATAGCCCTGGACAAATATGGTGAAGAGTAGGGTTAGACAAAACTTTCAAATCGAATTGAGCGATTCGCTTCGGTTCATCTTAAGTTAAATACTCGAACGAGTATCAGAATCGAGAACTGACGAATTTGGTTTGATTCTCGATTCTAAACCACAACCGAATAAAAATCGAATCTCCCTAATTTTATTAATCCTTTATATTAAATAAGTAAAATCATTTTATTTATTTTTTCTTTATCATCCGTCAACTAAGTAATTGAGCCCAAAAATATTATTTTCCCGTTTCATTTGTCAACTTTGAGCCCAAAATATCATGTTCCTATTTTCAACCTAAATCCAACTTCGTAATTCAAATTTCAAAAAATAAAAATTCAGTGACCTAAATTTTTCTCAATCATTCTACCGTTTCTCAAATAATCGAAGTTGTTAGGCTTTGTCTTTCTTCATCTTATTCTTTTTCTGCTCTATTCATTGATTTTTCTCCATTTTGATTGAGTTAAGTTGCATACATTAGTGAATGGATTTTATTAGAAGATCTATTATTTGTATATTTTTAAATTGAACTACGTTATCTTATAAGAGTTAATGTAATATTGTTGTAAGAGATAAGATTGAACATGTATTAGTTAGATTAATGTAGTATTATTGTAAATGTCAAAAAAATTAATTTTAGTATAGAATTGAAACGAACCGAGGTGGCCCTATTCCATCAATATGCATAAATTGACATCCACGATTGGAAAGACACAAAGCAATGTATCATATAAGTCTATACACATACACTTCGTATATATAATACCATAAGATAATCTCTATTGACTATGTGAAGTCAAATAATAACATTGCAGGTCTGCTAATCAAATGGTTAAATAGAGAGTCAGTTGAAAAGTCATCGAAGGAAATAGGATCGTTGAAAAAATAGCTTGTGTATGGGTTATTTTGACATAATTTTTAGTGGAACTTGTTCTTTCATTTTGGAAGATCAAAGTAAATTCTCGTTTTTCTCCATCCTTTTTCCCGTCTTTTTTCCAATTTCTTTGTGCTTAGAATTTTGCACTTTTTTACCAAGAGTTTTGGTGATAGTTCGGAGTAAATTCAATTTGTCGGTGTAAAAACTTAAGTGTTCAATTTCTATTGATTTCTCTATAATATCCTATAAGATAAAGGCTCAAATGAAACCTCAAGGATTTGTGATGATGAGACGAATTTATTTTCAGGATAATGTGTAATATACAAATCTCGATTTGTAAATATGTTATCTATTTAACAATTAAAATATTTTTACAATTCTTTATTTTGGGCTTGTTTGATCCCATTTTGTCAATAAATTTACATTTTTGCATAGTGTATTGAAGGAAAATGTATGATTAAAAAATAATAATTTTTTTTGAATTTACGTGTAATATTATTTTATTGAGAAATGTGTTATTGAAATGACATCAAAACATTATTCAGTAATTTATTTTTTTTCCTATGAGCGTGGCTAAAGTTTATGTTTTGTTCTTTTTGTTAATCATTAAATTAAATTATTATATTCTGTGACGTGACCTTTCAACCTATGCAGCTTAATAAATGATAAGTGGAATTCAAACTAATTATTGTTAATTAATAATATATTTTAGTTGCAGAATTTTCATTTAAAGCAGCCAGTCTAAAAGTCAAAATCGGCATCCCTGACCATGAGAAACACGTTTGAGGCAAGTGCAAGTTGTTCACCGGTTCGCAAAGCAAAACCGCCGCCTTTATAGATGCACGTATTTACCAAAGATTATAAGTCAAATATTTCATTTCATTTCATTTAGTCAAATTTACCAACGTACACCCTTTCTCTCCCCATTCCCATTTAGCTACGATTATGCATTATGAGCGAATCCACTTTTCTTTCTTTTTTTTTTAGTGAGGGAATAAAATCAGTTTTTTAATAAATTTGGATAGAAATTGATGAAATATGTTGTTGAAAAATTATGGAATCTTTGAAATATATGTTTAAAATTTATTGTTGACAGTATTAAACATGGTCCAAATGTGATGTCAAGTAAAGACGTGAATTGCCGGTTAAATTACTTAACCCGATTTTCGGGGATTTCATTTCAATCCAAATCAGAAAACTCACATATTTCTTTTTATACGAAATGAGTTTGACCTTTTTTCTGCAGACTGAACACCAATTATCGATAAAAAATTCTAACCAATTTGGAATATCCGAAACCAGTTAGTATGATATGTAATTAATTTGTAAGTTGTAGCGGCTCACACAAGTGTGCTAGATTCAATCCAAACCCAGTTTTATATAGTTAGATTAGATAAATTGAATATTCTAGATAGTATTGACTTAGACTGAGTCTCTAGTCCACTCACCTCCCTTCCACTTGTGCCTCAACTAATTTAGTTTTTCTATGTTTTTTATTTTAGTTTTGTTGTTTTCTTAGTAACCGAACTTTCCTAACACTTGTCACGCAACTTCCACACCGCCTCCCCGCCTTTGCTATATAACCACCCTCTCATTCCCATTCTTTTCTCGTATACAATTTTCAGCTTTCTCAATTTCAACAAATTTTAGTTCAGTAATGGCACTTCAAGCATTGAATTCTCCAGCTACTACTACTCCAACTCCGGCGTTTCAGTTCGACAACGCCACCCTCCGCTATCTCGAGCCGTGGACAAAAGGCAAGAGATCAAAGCGTCCACGCAGCGCCGAACACCATGAGCAGCTCACTGAAGAAGAATACTTAGCTCTCTGCCTTATTATGCTTGCTCGAGGTGTCGGTGGTTCAACATCAAAACCCACCACTGCCAATACTGCCGCCGTTCAGCAGCAAAAGAAAACTCGTCTTCTACCACCGCCGCCAGTGATGAAATCTGATGATTCGACAAAGTTGTACAAGTGTTCAGTTTGTGACAAAGCTTTTGGGTCTTACCAAGCTTTGGGAGGGCACAAGGCCAGCCACCGGAAACTCAGTTGTCCGAGTGGAGGAGACGAATACTCCACCACCACCACCTCCTCCGCAACCACCATCACTGCTTCAGCCACAACGACGAGTGCAACCAACCGCAGTGGGAGGGTCCATGAGTGCTCCATCTGCCACAAGTGCTTCCCCACTGGACAAGCCTTGGGGGGTCACAAAAGGCGCCACTATGAAGGTGGGGCACCCATTAACAACGGAGGATCCGGCAGTAGCAGTGCAGTGATGTCATCGGAAGGAGTTGGATCCACCGTTACCCACCACCGAGACTTCGACCTTAACAAGCCGGCTTTGCCGGAGTTCTGGCCGGGCTTTGGCTCTGGTGAAGACGAAGTCGAGAGTCCCCACCCTGCTAAAAGGTCGCGGCTTTCTCTGCCGGCAAAGTTAGAAATGTTTTGAAGGCTAAAATTCAGGATATTCTTGAATCTACAAGAGAAGAAAAAATTTGTGTAAATAGTAGTGGACTCGGTGATAGTGATTGTTTAATTGGTTTATTTTTTAATGAAATTTAGACTCGGTTGAAGACTTGAAGCTTCTATTATTTGCAAATTGCATAGTGATAGTGTATTTTTTTTCTTCTCTCACATTTGTCCAATCCTTGTGTCCATTGTACGCAGACAATAAAATTCACTCAACCCGATACTCGTGGGGTCCCGTCCCGAATGGGGCGAGAATTACCCTCCTAACCCGGTACAAGGAGCGGTGATGGGGCGAGGGTCATTACCCCGAAGTGGGTACGTGGCGGGTACGGGAAACATAGTCCATGCCCCGCTACCCGTCCCGTTTAAAATTAATTTCAAATTACAGTTTTTTATCGAACAAAAATAATAAATTTTTATTATTTTTGAAGAGAATATAAGTTGAAAGTAATAATATTTTCTAACAAAAAACATAAAAAAATAAAATCAAAAATTAAAACAAAAAAAAATAAATGGGGCGATAAATGGGGCAAGGGACCCGCCCCGCCCCGATTACGCTATGTTCCACTTTAACCGGGTATGTGTATGGGGTAAGGTAATAAAAATATCCAATGAGATGGGGGTGGGATTGACCGCCCCAACCCATACCCGTCCCATTACCATCGTCCATCCCTAGTCTATTGTTGGGAGCCCAAAACTAAAATGATTTAATAAGAAATTAAGTACTTGAGAATTGGACATCTAAAAAAAAGTGTGAACCCGATTTTATGTATAGAGATTGGATCCATTAGAATTATATTTGACGATTGTTTGAATACATATGAAAATTATACATAGGGTTATGGTCCACAATTCATATATAATTTTCTCATTTTTTTGTGACATCACATTAATACAAGAATTAATAGAGAAAATATGTTGAAGAGGAAGATCCGAATCCCGCATTAAAAATTCAAGAATCAAGAAGAATGATTGAAACAATCAAATTGAAGAGCAAGAAACCAAAATTAAAGATCTACAAGACAAGATTAAAGAGTCCAATTCAAGCATCAAGATTCAATATTCAAGATACAAATTCATGGATTAAGGTATATTTCACATTAATTAATTTTATTGATAATTTGACATGGAGATCTTTGACAATTCAATAATGTTTCATAAAGTTTAAGTTTCATGAAAAATTAAACAAGTGGTATCAGAGTCAATCAATGTTAAAACCATTGAGATTAAAGGAAGATTTTCAGGGTTAAAATTCATACTTACGTTTTATAAAATTTGGGACGTGAATTTCAAACCCTAAATATCAAAATTTTGGATTTTGGATTTTGCGTATTATTTCCGACATTACGCAGCGCCGCATTACGGGGTAGGACGCATGCAAGTTCGCCGGTTATTGCTAAGCGCAGACAGCACCCAATTTTGGAACGCTGCAACGCCTGTTCACTGTTCGAAAATTGATTATTTTTTTTTAGTTGTTAAAATAAGAGGACAAGAAATAAACAATTAAGAATTCAAATTCTGATACTTAGATTTATTTCGATTATCTAATGTTCTAAATTTATTAGTTGAAACATGTTGCCAAAGTAACATCTCTTGTCTAAGCTAATTTATTTGAAACATAATGATGGTTGTGTGTTTATAATTCATGCGGATATTCACCAATCCAAAGGAAGGTAAATGTTTGGCCGAATTACTAAATACTTGTAGTAATAAATATGTGATAATTGTAAAAAAAAAAAAAAAAATTATTTGAACAACAAATCAGTCCAAATATATGTTTATTATTTTATATAGTTTATTATCGATATTTGATTACTACAAAAAAGAGTACCACTTCCAAGTTGGTATTCATGTTCAAAGACTAAATATCAATATTGTGCTTGGTTTCTTGTAATGGATTTACCATTATTTAAATTACTTAATTATTTAATATGGATTCTAATGTGAACATATTTCTTTGGTCTTGTTTTCTATTCAGTTATCTCTTTTAGTCTACAATATCTACCAACATGAACTCTATTCCTGTACTAAATGGAATTGTTCATGGCTACATGGACCTTGTTTTAAAGACTGAACAACCCACTGCATTTATGGACAAAAGTCATGCAGATGAAAAATGGGATTTTGATAGGTGGAATCATTCAAACCGCATGAGTGTTATGATCATGAATTGTGGTGTTCCAAAATCATTTAGGATCGCTATGTTCGATAAGGTAGCTACTTCCAAGACTGAAGCAAGACAAAACTGAAAGTGTTCACCGGATTAGTACCTCTAAGGACAAGTTCAAAAAAAAAAAGAATAAGGAAGCTGCACCCAGTCCAACTTAAAAGAAAGAACAAAAGCTTGAAAAGGATGAATCATATGGCTATTACTTTTGTAGAATTATGGGACGCTTGAAAAGGATTGTACCAAATATCACAATTGGCGTGTAAAGAAAGGTATATTTCTCACTTTAGTTTATTTTGACATTAATTTAGTTTCAGTACCTAGATATACTTGGTGGATTGATTTTGGTGCCATTACGCATATAAGTGTGTTTATACAGGGCTGCCTAAACAGACGAAAGTCAAATGATGCTAAAGGATTCATCTATGTGGGTGACGTTAAATAATTTAAAGTATAGGCTATAGAAACTTTCATATTATTATTAAATACTTGTTTTTATTTGGATTTGCAAGATATTTTTGTGGTACCATCTTTTAGACGGAATTTAGTTTCTATTTATGTTTTAGACAAATTCGGTTATTCTTGTTCATTAGGAAATAATAAATTTATTCTTTTCTTAATTCAAATCTTGTGGCTACCTATTCTTTATTCGAAAATGATAATATATACTTGCTTAATTCGATTGTCTTTTATAATGAAACATTGCATATAAATTCACAATGTATTAAATGTAAATTGACCAATGAAAATTCTTTTTTTTTTTTTTTTATTATTATGGCACAAGAATTTAAGTCATATTTCTCGAAAGAGAATCGAAACGCTTGTGTCAGAGGAATTCTTGATCCTCTTGATTTTTAAAACTTAAGTATCCATATAAATTTTATTAAGGAGAAACAAACAAATATAAGGAGATTAGGTGCCAATAGGATTTTGGATGTTGTATAACTAATTTATACGAATATCCGTGAGTCATTTCCTTCGACTTCTTGCAATAGTTAACAATCACTTATTACGTTCATATATGATTATTCTCGTTGTGGCTACTTATATGTCATTCATGACAAATCACAATCAATAGACATGTTCAAAACTTATAAGGTTGATACTGAAAATCAACTCGACAAAAGAATAAAACACATTAGATGTGACCGTAGCGGTGAATACTATGGTAAATATGACGAATCAAGATAACAACGTCCAAGGCTTTCTGCAAAATTCTCAGGGGAACATAGAATCATCTCACAGTACACCATGCCAGTTCTCCAAACACTTAAGGACATAATAAGGAGTACGATTAGTTGTTTCACCTTATCAGAATCTCTCTGGAGAAAAACATTAGAACTTAAGCTTATATTCTCAATAGAGTTCATAGTAAAGTGATCGTCAAAATCCCTTATGAATTTTGGACTAGCAAAAAGCCTAGTTTGAAGCACTTAACATTTGGGGTTGTCCAGTTGAAGGAAGGTCTCATAGACTATCGAAAAAGAAACTGGATTACATAACTGTTGGTTGTTATTTTATTGGATGCTCTGAGAGGTTGATGGGTTACAAATTTTATGATCACACTATTAAATCAATTTTTGAAATGAGAAATGATCAATTCTTTAAGGATGTGGAGTTTGCAGGGGGAAGATAAGGTTAGAGATTTTGTCTTTGAGGAGGAATACATAAATATCCCTCATATTGTAATTAATGATTAGGATTAGGGATAAATTCTTGCTCTAGATCTTATTAAGAAACAATTCCGAATAAAGGCAATATTCCAGTTGCCCTTATAAACAACCAAGAGATTGTTCCAGGAAAAAACTCAACAACTTCAAAAGTATTTCTCCTAGAACACGAGGATGCTATTAGATTGATGGAAGAAGATCTTATCAACATTCATCAAGCAATGCAAAAGAATAATTCTCAAAAGTTGATTAATGCTATGAATGGGAATTAAAATTCATAAAAGACAATGACGTTTGTAAACTTGTGCTATTGCCTGAAAGTGGTCGTAAATGGATATTTAAAACCAAGATAGATTCAAAAGTGTGAAGAAAATCCACGCACTTTGCACCAAGATTCCGGGCTCAGTCTCGAACAATCAACACCATAAGAGAAAACCCAATCCCAAACTCCGCCACAAACAGTTGCTTCTAGTTTTTCTACCCACAAAGGGAACTTAGATGAAAGAGTATATAGCCACAGGTTAATCACACAGATCCAAACCGAAAATGAGAAGAATATTAGCACACAACTAATGAAGGCAGGAAGAAGCACAAAGCTACAGCTAATTTCTCTCCAAGACAAAAGGCTAAATCTTTCATATTGTGAATAGGGACAGGCATAGGTATAAATAGGTTAGATGTAGGGTTTTAGGGTTAAGCCCAATAGAGAACATTAAGGTCTAAGGTAGAAGCGATCCAAGTTTGGATTGGGCCGAAAGCAGTACTAACTCGATTAGGCTGCTTTAAATGGCCCAATTTGGGTTACAGGATTGGTTTACCTAATTGTGGTGTTGATATGCCTTCAATCATTTTGGTCGATGCCGACTG
>CAIGRO010260398.1:0-22139 GCA_903798355.1 Fraxinus baroniana
TTCTACTTATTTTTAACAACACATTTTTTAATAAAATAATATTTTTCATCACATCAATAACTTTTCATTCTTTTTTAACCACACATTCTCAATCAATTTACGATTCCAAAATACATTTTTTTCAAAATAATGTGGCCCAAACACACATCCAAAATAATATTACGAAGAAACTTGTTTTTCTACACACTCTTCATATAAAGTTGGGTTAGGTATAATCTAATACGATTTCTTAAGTTCCTAGCCAGAGCTTAATCAAAAAAATATTAACAATAATAAAAAAGAAAATTAATACCAATGCTATGAAAACCTCCTTTCCTACGCATAATCATGGATAAATGTATCAGATAATTAACACTTCTCGAGACATCATAGGATGGAGATGGACTGTAACATTGATTGCGTGTTTCTTATACAGTCCCGAACAGAATTAGATAGTATTAGAGCATCGTCAAGAGAATATAAGATTATCTTTATTTTAAAGAATCAATCCTTAAAATTAAAATTGTGTTCTTATCCACTCTTCAAATTAATATTTTAAAATAGAGAGTAAATTTAACTTTTTCAAATTTAGAGAGTAAAACACCCTCCCTAGAGTTAAAGAATAATGCTATTTAGCAACCGTCTATTTAATGGAAAATAATATAATAATTTAGAGGGAATCTAATGAAAATAAAAGATATGAAAAATAAATAAATATTTTTTGAGAGTAATAAAATAAAGTTTTAAAGATAAAGAGATTGTTAAAGTACTTAATTTTTTTTAATAATATTACTTGTATAGAAGGAGTTATAGAAAGTTTTACAGATAAATGCAGTGTCAAAAAAAAAGGTAGAAAAGTTTTTTTTTTTTTATTTGGTTGAAGAAATTCTTTGATCTAATCACATCTCACCACATCATGTAATATACATCAATATGTAAGTATACGTATAGAACAATAGAAAATTTCTACTTTTCAATTATTAAATATGCTCTAATGCATATACTACTAAACAGTTAAACTAGTCTGCACGCTTTAATGCCTTCCGTGACATACCTCAGTGGTGCAAAAGACAAAAGTGAGGTAGTCTCAACTAAGCTAGCAACCGCAGTGTGAGGGTTCGATTCCTGCCTCTAACAAGGTTTGAAATTGGACTCTTTGTGGGCACCAATATGACAGCTCTTGTACTCTGGCCTGTTAAGGTACATCCCGTGATTTACCTCATCTACAATGCTCTAGGGGCGAGGCGGTGGGGGGCCCTCAAGGTAAACAAGGTTTGAAATTTGACTCTTTGTGGGTATCAGTATGACAGCTCTTGTAATCTGACATGTTGAGTCACATTCTGTATTTACCTCCTTCACGATGTTCTAGGGGTGGGACGGTGGGGCCCTCAAGGTTGGGGTTCAATCTTTTAGTCCGCACGCTTTAATAATTTAAATATTAATGCTCTCGAAAATCGTGCACAGTGTTAATGCACAGTGTTAAATGTCAAAAGGTGAAACTTAATAATGAACTGCAAGTAGCCATTGTTAATTCTTCTTATAATAACAATGACACAGTACACACATTTTCACCCTAATGTCTCCATCCTTGAGATAATACTTGTTAACTTCGAAGTGCCTAACTTATTCTGAAAATAAACAATTATTCCTAAGTTTAACAATGCCAAGGCTGACTAAAACTACATCTTTTTAGTCCAAAAGGTCCTAATCAAGAACTATCAATTTCAGAAATCGAGCAAAAATGTTGACACGCCTCATTATTTGAAGTTTCTTCGCTTTTTAAAGATGCTCCTCCTAGCTAGGTGGACCCCCATTAGACAGTCTAGGATACAGCTATCTAGGTCCTAATCAAGAACCATCAAGTTTTAAGCTAGGTAGACTTTATGCTTATTACATTTAATTGTTTTACTTATTTATTTTTCTTTAATTTCTACAAAGGTATATGAACAATCTCTAGACATCTCTCATAGCATCACGTCATTGGGATACTATATATTACGGGGCAAAATAATGTTGTATAAAAAATTTCACATGATGCACTAGTGGTATATCTTACCATAGTATTATCGACAAACACAGCACGCCAACAACATTACTCTAGTATGGAAGATTCTTAGATGGTTTACATTATGCATACTTCTTCAATATCAGAATCCAAATAAGTTGTACTGGCGTCAAGTTTCATTTTTAGCTATAACATCATCTAAAACTGCAAATATCAGATCAGACCTAGGATGAGATTTATCATCTACAATGAATTTATGAATCTTGACTCCTTCCTCAATGAATCTATACCCAGCTGCTTTTGCGATATTCAAGCCTTTCATAAGCTTCCTTAACTTTGCAACTCCATCCCACTTGCCTGCCCTTGCATTGATGTTGGAAAGAATCGCATAATTACCAGATCCATGGCTCCAACTTAAAAGAGAGACTCGACAACTTTCTAAGCCAGCTTGATATTGCCATAGAAACTGCACGCCCAGAGCAGAGTTCCCCAAACAATGAAATCAGGTTTCATCAGCATAGTTAGTTCTCTTGCACGACGTAAAAGATCGACCATGCATCCATAATGTTCTAGCTTTGGATTAATGGAGAACTTGTTCTTCATTAAATTGAAGAGTTCCGATCCTTCTCAACCAAGCCTCCATGTGTGCATGCTAAGATTGTCCCTACGAATGTGACATCATATGGTGTTATTCCTTTTCCCTGCATTGTCAATGACATCACACATAGCATGTTAATTTCAACGAGAAAATTTATACCTGCAACTAATTTTTTCGTACCTCACTGGTGACTTACCCGAATAAAAGACCTAAAGTTATTTGAGTTGAACATAATTAGAACGCTTACCAGCATTTGGTTAAACAGTGCAAGAGCTTTATCACTTTTCCATGGACTACTAAAACCCATGATCATAGTATTCCAAGAACATAAATTTCTATGTTCAGTGATGTCATCAAACAAATGCAATGCTGTGTCAATTCTGCTGGCACTGAATTGTAGATGAACATATTCTTGAAATAACCATTTGCTCGTGCATAGGCTTCAATCCTCCATCCAACCTCCAATTTCCCTAGATTTACACAACCTGGACACTAGATATGGTCACTTCATTAGGCCTTGCTATTCCCCTTCCTCCATTTCCAAGTAAATTTCCAAAGCGTCCCTATATTTCCCTATTCTACGAGTACCCTGATATCATTGCAGTCCAAGAAATCACATTCCTTGATGTCATAGCCGAGAACAATTGTGAAGCTTCATCCAAAACCCCACACCTCATGTACCCAGCAATTAAAGAATTTCAACTTGAAACGTCCTTAACACTCATCTCATCAAACTGTTTTCAAGCAACTACACCAAACCCATCTTAGCATACATGTCAACTAGTACAATTAGTGCATAAACATCACTTTGCATGCCAAAATCAATGAAATGAGCAAGAAGCATTCGGCCTTTGGGAATGGACAGAAAGGTTGGCACGGGCAGAAAAGAGGAAGGTAAAAGAATGTGCATTAGAAGAGTACCCCTGGTGCAGCATCTGGGAATAGAGAGAGAATCAATGAAAATGAGGTCCATAAGAAGAGTAGACTTGGATGAGCTTGTTGTAGAGAAAAAGAGTTGGTTTTAGGCATATTATCAAACGGTTTGTGAGCATAGTGTATGTTTGGGATTTCCAAGACTTTAGTGATTAAATATTTTGTAAAGTCCGTGCCATTACTTAACAGTGTGTGGGCGTATTTTCTTCAATTGGTTCATAATTGCTCATTTAAACATCCTAGCGGAACAAATCATTGGGTGTGAGTTACATTGATGAAATTGTAGAATTAAGCAAACTGGCTTATTCCTATATTAAATTATATTTTGACAATACCAAACACAGCTAGAGGCTAATGAATCAACCAAGAAATAACAGCATAGAGAAGTTTTCGGATTGAACGTGAATAATAAATTCACCTGGCTTAAATATCTTTCAGAATTTCAGATTGATAATAATAATATTAATATTTTTGATTGATATACGTACACATATGTATGTATCTTGTCGGAGGTTTGATGGCTAGGTAATGGGTGGGTGGATCTAGGGAAGAAAGGAGTAAGAAAGGGCAAATGAACTGGTGGGGAGAGCTGAGGAGAGGGTGAAGGGACTTTAAGGATATGTGCATTCTAGAAGACAAACACAAATGAAATTTCGAGCAATTACCATAAGAGGGCAAATCTATTCTAACTAAAGTGCAGGAATTGAGAGGGACGGGATGAGGACGGTTTTCGAATAGAAATGAATGGATTGAGTATATTAAAAATTGGTCTAACTTTAATGAAGAGGTTAAATAGGAAAAAAAATACTACAAAACTTCCACCAACATCTCAAAAGGTCATAATAATATTTCTTGCTTGATAATTACTTCTCAATTCTTAATAGATTAGTTGTAAAGTAATAAGAAATTTGATCCTTAAGCATCAATTGCAGGAATATCATACCTAAATTATGGTCGTTAGTCCTACGAACTTCAGAATATATTGCCATCAAAGAGACAAGGACTCCACCGCCCCAGTCCTCTATAGCTTCCATCTTGTACTGGGGCCGCACCTCTGCTAATAGAGGGCTAAAAATATGATCCCATTAAAATTTATTTTTCTTCATATTTATTTGATGAGGCTCACAACTTCTATCACTTTACTACTATAAACTTGATTAAACTTGATAGACTTTTATCAAAATCTACTAAAAATCTACCTTTTGGCCAAACAAAGATGGTCTTAATAAGAAATAGTTAAAAGAATAATTAAATAAAATTAATAAAAATAAAGATCAGACAATGCTTTCTGGCTGCATTGTCCATCAACAGTTTTATATAACTGCTCAGAGCCCAGTGCAATCATCATATATTTGCAATTTAATTTAATAATATTTTTCCAGATTTTCCAATTTAGCTAAAATATGAACTGAAATGTAAATAAATTAAAAATAATAATAAATAAAATAACAATCCATCATATTGAAATTTAAAAAAATTAAAAAATTGGCAATATACTGTAAAATACTGAATTCTTGGAAAGGGATATCCTCAGAGAAAAATGCTTGTAGTTGTCATCAAATTAGACAATCAGGTCTCAAAGATTTCATGCCATCATCGAAATCCCCAATCCAATTTCTAAATTTTCATACAATTTTATTTTTTTTTATAAAAAAAAAAAAAAGCGCCAAAAATTAAATATATTTAGCAGGATTTAAATTCACTGCACCTGGTGTAACAGTACTGAGGCGAAGCGACTCAACTCTCTTGCATAAACTTTCTGCCCCCTTGATGAGTATATACATCAAATAGAGAGCCCAAATTGTGAAATTTTAAAGGATTCTGAAGAAGAGGCAAATATATTTATCAATCAAAATCAATATCGTCTTGCACATTTACCTGACGAACGCATCTATACATGTATACATACAGGGCGAGACGGATAGAAGATATGATGAGAATTAGGGTTTATAGCTCTTGCTAAATAGAAATTTTGGGGACTAGGGTTTTGAAGGGCAGAGGAAATTTCTGAAAACGCCTTGGATTTTAGGCCGTGGGATCTTTATTTGAAATGGATTTGTGTCACGTCCAAGTTCTAACCCATACATTCGTATCTCTCTTACATGTTGCCTTACACCCTTCCACACATTCAATAACAGGTATAATAGATCTAATTTCGAATTTAATGAGAAAGATAGTACCAGTGAAAGCCTTTCGAGGGTCAGCTTCGATTATTAAAATTATTGTGCAACTATAATGAGATATTAAAGACTAACTTGTCACCTAAACAAAAGTTGAGAACCACTCATACCATATTTCCATTAGATTGGGCATAAATTCATTGAATGCGCTGCAGAAATAGGACCAACCTCCTTTTTGAACTTAATTTAGGGATGGCAAAAAAACTCGTTCAATCCGATATCCATGGGCCGGGGGTCCCCCAAATGGGGCGGGGATTACCCGCCTAACAGGGTAAACAGGGCGGGGGCGGAGCGAGGGTCATTAACCCGAAGTGGGTATGTGGCGGGTATGAAAAATATAGTCTCCGCCCCGTTTAAAAATTATTTCAAATTTAAGTATTTTATCGAAAAAAATAATAAATTTATCATCATTTTTAAAGAGAATTTAAGTTATTTTTAANCATGGGCCGGGGGTCCCCCAAATGGGGCGGGGATTACCCGCCTAACAGGGTAAACAGGGCGGGGGCGGAGCGAGGGTCATTAACCCGAAGTGGGTATGTGGCGGGTATGAAAAATATAGTCTCCGCCCCGTTTAAAAATTATTTCAAATTTAAGTATTTTATCGAAAAAAATAATAAATTTATCATCATTTTTAAAGAGAATTTAAGTTATTTTTAAAAAATTGTAAAAAAGTAATAATATTTACTAACAAAAGATATAAAAAAAATCAAAAAATAAAATGAATAAAAAATAAAATGGGACAAGAGACTTGCCCCGATCCCACCCCGTCCCGCTTTAACCGGGTATGAGAATGGAGTAAGGTAATAAAAATACCCAACGGGACGGTGGTGGGAATGGACGACTCGTCCCATACCCACCTTGTTGACATCCCTAACCTAATTGCATTAAGGCCATCAATAAGAATTTTGAAAGGTTAATTTCACAAACGGTCATTGAACTTACCTAAATATTATAAAATTGTCACTAAAGTTTAAAACTTGCAGAAACGATCACTGAAATTTCATGTTCTTTCACAAACGGTCAATGAAAGACCGTTTTGATTTTAATGCAAACTTAAAGGACCAAAACACTTGGACATAAAAGTTTGATCACCTCAAGTGCAAATTTCTTACTATTAAGTACCACATTTGGAGTAAATTAGATCAAAATTGCAAAAATGATATTTTAATTCTCGTTCCGCCTATATATGTACAAGACCATAAATTTAGATATGAGATATAAATATTTTTCTATTTTTTTCTTGTGATCGTGCATAGATTTTCTAGATTTTAATGTACTTTTATTTATTTTAGTTCACATAAAAATAGTGTATTCTTGTTTAAAAGTAATTGACTTACTCAAAAATTTGCACTTGGGGTGGTCAAGCTTCTATGTCTACGTGTTTTGGTCCTTTAAGTTTAAATTAAAATCATAACGATTCTTCAATAATCGTTTGTGAAACAAATTAAAACTTAAGTGACCGTTTGTGAAAGCGCATGAAACTTTAATGACATTTTCTGCAAGTTTTAAACTTCAGTGACCATTTTAAAAATTTTAGGTAAGTTCAGTAACCATTTGTGAAATTAACCCGAATTTTGAAGCCCTAGGTAAACGTAATTTTTTTATTAAGTGTAACAATATTTAAATAAATAGCATACATTAGGGTAAACAAATGGTACTTATACTAGGAAGGATATATTTTTTCTTTTGAGCCCCCCAACTTTGGAGGTCATTGCCTTGTTGGCTTTGGCCCAGGCCGCCTCTAAATTGCATTTGACGAACGCACACCCAACAAAATATAGTTGAAATTTCAACAAACGGTCCAATCAACGTGTTTATTTGTAAAAATGATAAAAATAAAATAGATATTAGTTTAAAAAATTAAGGGCGAATTTGATTTGTGTTTCAGTGTTAAGTTAATTTTCGATTTTCTATTTTGAAGGCATATTTTAAGATTTCTAAAAATATGTGAGAAAAATTATTTTTCAAAATAGAAAACTAGAAAATACATTTGGTTTGAAATTTTTAATAATTGCTTTATGACATTTTATTCAATGAAATTTGATCATTCAATAAAAATAGAACAATTTACGTAAATATATTATCGTATAATATAACTTTTTTAAAGTTGGTGAATCTTATAATATTTTTTCTCACAGAAGTAAAATAAAAATAAATAATAAATTGAGTTTAAAATATATGAAATAAAAATAAAAATTAATGATATTGGCTGATAATATTTTTATTTGTGTTCACTTAAATATTTTTTTTAAAAGTTTTTATGTAAATAAATAATCTTGAACTATTTATTATTTATTATAACTTTTCAAAAATTTTAATTTTTGATTTATTTTTCTTGATTTTTATAAGTTTTGAGTGTGTTCATAATTTTCACTGAAAACATTCAAAACGTCAAAAATAAATTTTGAGTTTTATGTTATAAATTTATTTTTATTTTCGTAAATGTATTTTCAGAAATACCAAATCAAACATATTTTCAGTGTTATGCAAAACTAAAAATTGAAAAGAACAAATCAAAAGTGCCAACAAAACTAACAAACTTCAAAATTGTAAGCAATAGGATGGAATGGTAACAAACAAGTGAAAGATCCCTTTTTTGCTTATGTTTCTTATAATAAACGTAATAAGTTGCTCTGTTCTCGACGGTGAGAAATATGTTTGACTTTTCAAAATATCGAAATATTTTACACATATATATTCATAATTTTCAATCACATATCCTCAAAAAAATACTATTCTAAACAATATTTTTAAATTGATAGTTATCAAACAGGGACTTAACTTATTTTTCTCATTTAATGCTATTATGCATCGTCGAACCCAACATACTACGATAGGATAAAGTGTCCCCATGACAACCACACATAATTGTTGGAAGCCCTTCAATATAGGAAACCTTAAGAACCATTTATCATGCAAACCAAGAATTTTCTCTCTTAATATAATCTGCTAAGTTTAATTTTTCGACATAAACCTAGTTTCTCTCTCCCTAAAATGCAATTATCTTTAATGCAACGTTCTGTAAATGTTACCTTTGCATGCATTCTTGTCACATTAGTCCTTTTCTTGGATAATGTCAATGGTCTCTCTGTGAAAAATGTTGTTGATTCCCCTCTCTTGACTCAAAAATTAAATACAAATCGCACAATAAAAGTTGATGCCAATGGCCAAGGAGACTTCAAATCTGTTCAAGCTGCAATTGATTCAGTCCCAAATGGGAATTCTGATTGGATCATCATCCATGTCAGTAAAGGAGTTTACAGGTTATTTTCTTCAAGTTTGTGCAAATCATTACCAGAATTTTTCTTAGATGATCCTTTGATAACATGGATTTTTACCATCAAGACAAGTGACTGAATCCCGTAAAATTTATTGCAGAGAAAAGGTGCACATACCACAAAACAAGCCCTACATATTCATGAGAGGCAACGGAAGAGGCCGGACGATAATCGTCTGGTCAGAGAACTCTGAGGACAGCTATCAATCCGCCACATTCAAAGGTGAAGCACCACATTTTGTTGCCTATGGCATTAGTTTCAAGGTACGGTTTTTCTATCGCCTCAAACGTTTTCTTCCCCTAAGAAGTGTCAATACTCATTTTTGGGTACATGAAAGCTAAATTGGTTGTGTTTACATGCAACTCAGATTCATTTATATGACAATATATTTCTCATGTAAAGCTTGTCCAATCCTATTCAGTAGGACATGTCAACGTATTAACAAGAATTCACCCACTTCGATAATTCATATGGTTTTGACAGAATGAGGCTCCCACTGGCATTGCTCATACATCTCAAAACCAGTCCGTGGCAGTATTTGTAGGAGGAGACAAGTCTGCCTTCTACCATTGCGGATTTTTCAGCAGCCATAACACACTCTTTGACTATAAGGGCAGACACTACTATGACAACTGTTACATTCAGGGCTCCATAGATTTCATCTTTGGTGGTGGGCAATCGATATATCATGTGAGCTAATTGTATCCATTCTTAAGAAACGTGAAACTAGCAACTTTTTTTTTTTCCTGATCAAGGTTCTATTGTTTATGCATGGATGCAGGAGTGCGAGATTTTTGTGATTGCTAATAAGAGACATGAAATCCGAGGATCTATCACAGCACATGGCAGGCAAAGCACCAAGGAAAGCAGTGGCTTTGTCTTTGTCAAGGGGAAAGTCTATGGCATCGGTGATGTGTACTTGGGTAGAGCTAACGGAGCATATTCCAGGGTAGTTTTCGCAAACACCTACTTTTCTAGGACAGTTATACCTCAAGGCTGGACAAACTGGAGTCTTTCAGGCAGTACAGGGTAAGAAACTGGTTCTTGAAAACAAATATCAGTTTCTTCTTTAGTTCAAAAGTTCACAAGATTAAGCCTACGTAAATCCTTCTACTTCTACACCACTCAGCTTAATTCGTTGAGCACATCCCTTTTAGCAATGACACTACGTTCATCGTATCGTTGATTTGTCTTTTACTAGCCCAACTCCTAGAAGCATAAAGCAGAACAAGTATAATCACTGTTCTATAACTGGAATGGTATTTCCTATCACATAGTATTCTTGTAGTTCTTTCATCTTAACCCGCTCTAATCCTATACATTACATCCTCTTCATTTCCTATTCTTTACTAATAATAATTGAACATAGATATCTCAAAAATCACACTCAGGGACGCTTGAGCAATATCAAATCCCAATAAATTTTATCTTACAACATATGTACACGGTCAGCAGTGACTAGGCTACTTGTGTCCGGTACCAATGTCAATTCTTGCACTTCAATCTCCCACCTAACATCCCACTCCAGTCAAATCTCATCAATCTTTTAGCCCCCATTTGGCCCTCCATTAATTTATATTAAATTTTTCTCTCTTCTTTTTAATCACACATTTTCCAATAAAGTAATATTACACATAAACTAAAAACTTTTCTTTCCTTTTCCAACCACACATTTTCCAAAAAAATGCTATTCCAAAAATTATAACATCAAATAATGGGGGCCAAACGGGGGCTTAGTTCATCCCCTTTTTCTTAATTACTGGCCCAATTGGATCAAACATTATGTAGTTGACAATTATCATAAGAAAAATATTACTCAAGGGGGAAATTCTAATGCAATTAATGTTGTACCTTGAAACAGAAACTTGCACCAAGCCGAGTATAAATGTCATGGACCTGGGTCCGCTTCAACAAATCGCGCACCTTGGTCAAAACAACTCACTGATAAAGAAGCAACTCCATTCCTCTCTGTAGATTTTATCAAAGGCAAGGAATGGCTACCAGCATGGTTTTTCTAGTGCATGTGCATCTTTAGACTTCAGATAGAAAGGGAGCCTCTATCTGTATATCTATCCATGCCTACGAGTTAGTGTATATATTACTGTATATAAAAGCTACTGATCACGAAAACCGTGAATCCATCTTCTACTTGTACACAGAAGGTTAAGTCTGGTATGCAATATTAAACATAACTAAATACTATAAACTTAGATTTTGTCAAGTGCTATACAGTCCCCCCTTATCGGTATGCGCTATGCAGTATTAATATGACTAAACAACATAAACAGACAACATTTAAACTGATTTTCTTTTTAATACAGAACAACCATGAAGAGTCAAAACTTACAACTTGACTCTTGATCGTGATCTCAGCAAACAAAACGTCTGTAATCCAACGCCTCGTGTGCGTGCAGCAGACCTTTCACCAAGCAAGCTCATCATTTTCTGGCAAATGATTAAAGAATTAAATCCTAAAACTTTTCTTAATATCTCCTTCCCTAAGACAAAAGCATCAAAGGTTAGTTTAAGTACTGCATATCTTTCCTCCATATCTCCTTTCCTAAGACAAAAATGCATGTAAAACAGATATGTTTGATTTGTTAGCATTATCAATCCACCAATGATCTCAGTAACATATCTACACTCAGCACAGCACACTGATTACCGAATGGAGAAATGAATAAATGACATGATTATATTACAGAAGATGCATCAGTGAATGGGGATTTCCTGATGTCAACAAATGAAAAACACATTCCACCGGACTCTCATAAATGAAATCTACATTGTAATCCACCAATTTCCTCAGACAATCCTGAGCTTGCCTCAGCCTCTAGATGTTTCATCTCGACACCACAAGCTCCAACAGCCATCTTGCCAGCTCCAGATGCAAAACATCGATAAAGACATTAAAGTGTATATGCTGCCAGCAATGCTAGAGCAAAAATCAAGCATAATTATGCACATTTCGGACATGTCTGGTAAACAACATTAGACAGTAACCATAGTACTACAGAGAATTTAAACTTTTTTCTTCAATGATGTTGAATATGGCCCAGCCAGCTTACTAAACATGCCATTTGTGTTTACAGTTATTTTTGGCCACTATCTCCAGCAACGCTACGACCAGTTTGAAATTGAATGACATATTGTCTCTGCAGATCTTTAAGCTTTTCCACTAGTTCTTGGAACGATGGCCGGTACTGTGGTTCACTGGCCTCAATACAGATAATTTGAAAATCAGCTAGAATCCAAATCATGAACACATCAAGATATAGATATAGAATGCTAGAGAAAAGAAGATG
The DNA here is from genome assembly GCA_903798355.1 of Fraxinus baroniana. Lineage (NCBI taxonomy): Eukaryota > Viridiplantae > Streptophyta > Magnoliopsida > Lamiales > Oleaceae > Fraxinus > Fraxinus baroniana. The sequence goes on from CAIGRO010260398.1 coordinate 12,279, forward strand.
ATGTCAAATGAATATTCATATGCAATCAGATTTTCTAAGTAATACCATCCATAATGTCAAGAATTTTAATTATCGTAAAAAAAAAACCAAATATATTTAACAATTGAGTGCACAAAGTTGCTCATTTACAACAGGTAGAATACCATATCACTAAATAATTTTCTCTCAAGATTTGAGAACTTCAAGGCCACAATTTTTTATTTTTGAAACAACCGTTAGTCTAGAACTCTTGGTCATATATCATCTGAATTAAAAATTCTGTCCAAAATAGCAAAAAAGATAATACTGAAAGTCATCTGTATGCAGATAATGAAAACAATTGAACAGCAATCAGAAACTAGAGAAAGACCTTTGCCAGCAGCTCTCGATGATAGAAGCCCATTGTGGATCAACGTCCTTCGGAATCTCTAGCCGTTGGTTCATAAACCCTACAGCTCCAATTACCTGTAGAATCCAATGATACTGGTCAACATGCAATAAAATTACTGTATGTGACTTCAAGTTTCTTTCATAATCGGGACTGATCAAGCAAATGAGAATGTTGTTCAAGCTGATGTCTAGATAAATTTTCAGAAAAATTACCAATACCTGCATTGAGTTGAGGTTATCCCAAGGAATCTTCTGGGTAATGAGCTCCCATAGTATTACACCAAAGCTGTACACATCAGCCCTAGTTATTCCAAGAAACAATGTCAAGAATCAGATTTATTTGTTTTCAACAGAGGTTCATTTATAACAATATTCACTATCACTAGTCACTAAGCATACTTCTCGTCTGAGGGTTCATTACGAAGAACTTCTGGAGCCATCCATTGAGGCTGCATGACCAGGAATAAGTAAGTTGTCAACCAGCTATCAAGTTAGCCCATGTTTGACAACCATTATTTGAAAACTCTTCTTTCTACATACTCATTTTCAACCACACATTCACACAATAAAAGATTATACATGTAAACCTAAAATTTTTCCTACTTTTTAACAACGCATTATCCTAAAAATCACTATTCAAAACATTGTTTTTCCCAAATAATGGTTGTCAAACAGGGGCTTAATAAATTTAGAATGTATGGTACAGGTGCAGCCACGAAGAAAAGTGTTCAGTGCCGGTTAAATACCGTTCCTTTCCCCGTCTTTGTTGTCAAATAAGTTTCATGTTTAAGCCGTGAGAGACCAAAATCACCAACCTGTTGAAGAGGATGTATCAGTCTTCCTCTCATGGAGTTTTTAAAGCCATACGAAGCAAAATTAGGAAATAAGAGACGAGATTAAACAGCATATTCCCAAGGCAGACCTTCACAGTCCAGTTCTTGTCAACGAGAAGATTGGATGACTTTAAATCACGATGAACGATAGGTGGATTGCAACGATGAAGATAATTCATGCCTCGTGCCTGTGGAAATATAGCCAGTGCAAAATATATACCACGAAAAGAATCACCCAAGAATGCGCAGTGATCTTTAGAAATGTTAAACATACAGGAATGTTTGGTACGGATGATTAGAAAAATAAGCAAAAATCTTCTTATTGTCCTATCTAGTCCTAATTATAATCTGTACCAAACATGCACAGAGAGCCTACTAAAAGCAAAAAGGAAATTCTGAGACATAATGCATCTTGTGCCTTCAATATATATAAGGTATGGTTAAATTTGAATGGACTGATATCCCACACGTATTTCAAACTCTCAAGATACTTACAATATCCAAAGCCATGTAAATGTGTCGCCTCCAATCTAATTTTGATGTATGCCTCTGTAATAACCGGAACAAACTTCCACTGTATCAAATGGAAAGTTGGAAACTTGTATATAAATCACTCTGCTAATTGAACAGCACAAAATAATAGAGATACAGAGAATAAAATATTATACCGATATACGCAGAAGATACAAAGAATGCACGACACTGATTCTGGGGATAAAAGTAGAAAAGAAAAAGGAGGGGAAGGCACAGAGGAAAGTAGAAGACACACCGAGGAAGAAACTCTGTAACAATACAAAGACGTTGAGGCGAAGTAACAGCACCCATGAAGAGTAGAATATTTGGATGTCGAAGTCTTTTCATAAGTGACACCTTCAAAAACAAAGAACAACTTTAAGCAGATTTGGCAAACGTTTAATTCTTGGTTTTTCTAATTACTTTATTCCTTCACTGGCTTTTGTTACTAGACAAGTCAAAAACTGCATCATCTTTAGCCTTTCGGACACTCAAAACATGGTCCAAGTGAACAACTCAATTTGAAGGAACATTTCTCAGTGTGAAACCAATCTATAGTCAGGCAGCAGAAGCCACTTGATTAGAACCTATTTACTGTCACAAAAAGATCCTATCTTGGGATAAGAATATTATGTAAGTCAGAATATATAGCTTGTTTTGTGGCATGGTTTCAAAATAATTTTCCTAGACATTCTGTGAAGAATAGTTGCAGTTATATAGCACAAAGAAAGAATTAACAAACTAAAAATGACATACTCACCTCCTGTCTGAAGGAAAATATTACATCGTCAGAATATTCTTGCCTGGAAAATACCTTGACGGCAACATCCTGCATAACAGACATTCGTTTAATTAAAGATGAAAACTAGCACATCCATAACTATATATATATATATTCTTATATTACTTTTTTATTTGTAAAGTCTTTTACAGAACTGAATTATTAGCAGTAAAAGAAAAAGAACAATCATGGTGATGTGAGCAAGTCAGTTCTTAGGCTATTTTCTATATAAAACTTATAAAATGTACCCAGATGGAGTATATGCTTAAATTTCCAAAGTACAAAGCACTGGAGGGAAATTTAATGAAGCATTTTACAATTCTTCCTAATCGTTAATTTGGAGCTCGGTACTTGAAAGAGTGAAAATCATAATAACAAACTTTGATTTGAATAAAAAGGTTGTTTTTGTGTATTCTACCAACGTGGTTAAGAAGAGAGACAAAGAACATACGGATCCATACCACAGAGCATGATATACAGTTCCACAAGAACCTGCATCCACATAATATAAAGGTGAGAGGTACAGAGAAATTAAAAGGGGGCATAGTAAAGACCAGCAATGAAATTTCAACTACAAAACATGAGATATTAACAAAAATGTTCTGCCTAAATGGTCGGTACCCTGGCTAATTCGAGGCCATAATTTATTAAATATGCAACCCTTTTCCCTAAAATCACAGGATTTATGGGTATTAAAGGGAAAGAATACCTGCAATAACTAAGAAAACTAAGACTTGGCAATAACCACCTGCAATGACGGAATGCACTTACCTTGACCAATCTGTTCTCCAATTGTCAAGTCCTCCCACAAGATTTCATAATCTAAGCAGTCAGATACGGTATCAATTTTATTAACAGTAGTACTGCTAGTACTTCCACCACTGCTAACCGTGCTTGTGCTGTTAACATTGAACGGCGAGGACCAAGATCCTGAAGCCTCACTATGAGCAGTCCAGTGATTTTCAGCAACCTGATTTTCTGACTTTGATGCACTCTTCCGCTGACCCAACTCGTTGTCCTGGTCATTGTGTAAACGCGGGCAGACAGGATGATATGTCTTTGTTTCTGATCCATCTCGTTCATTTCCTTTCCATGGCCATGCCAAAACTTTCTTACCAATCCAAGCTTCGGCTTTTGAGGTAATGATCTTAGAGATACCAGGTTTGCCTTCACTCTCGTCACCAGAATCTCTTGATGGATTAATTGGGGAGTGATCCTCATGACTACCCCCAGAGAACACACCAAAAGGAAACGGATGTGTATCTCCTCTGGGCGTACTGGCTCCACTTGAAGCTGCATCTTCCCTATGGTCAGAGAGAGCAGCATCCGAGAAACCATTATCAGAGTAATGACCATCTCCACTTCCGATATCATGATCCAAACTATTCTCTCCAGATCTTATTTTCGACTTAACTTTCTCGCTGACTTTGGAAGCCTATTTAATGATTTCTGGAAGTCAACATATGCTACACAATATTATTATTATCATTCGTAATGTAATCAAGAAAGTACAAGACTAACCAAATTTGATATTTTGGAGGAAATAGCAGCTTGTAGAGGCTGCTGAGGATCAAGTCCAAGTTTGGCTGAAGCAAAAAGTCTTGGCCTGCTAAATCTTGAACTAGTTTCCACCAGCTTAGGTGCGGATATTACTGCCTTCGCTTCTAGGAAAGGTCTTGAATCACAGGAGACGCATATAATCCCGACCAAAGAGCCATCATCATCATAGAAAGGGGTATCTGTTGCAATAACTGAAAACCTCTCGCCTCTCTTATGCTTAACAGGAAACTGCCCTGTCCAATTCTCCCCCATCATTACACGTCGCATTATATTTCTTCCCACAGCAAAGTCTCGGTCTTCTGTTAGGAGCTCAAGGATATCTTTCCCTAAAGCCTCGGAAGCTGAATATCCGTAAAGATTTTCAGCACTTCTGTTCCTGGCAACAGAAAATATAACCAAATTGGCAATTATAGAGTTACATTTCCATATAGAAAGTTGAATCTTACCTTGTATTTATCAAAACAAAAGTTCTTAATTTTGATTATTATTATTATTACTATTAATGTACAATGTCAATGTTGCAACTACGTATCAATCTTGATGCAGAATGATTAGAAGAGAAAATCCTAAATCAATTGTAAAAGAAAGTAAATAAAAAGGATCTATCGTATAACTTTTAGCTCGGTTGTTGAATTTTTATCCGCGAGTACAATCCGAAAGCTTTTTTCGATAGGATTTTAATTTGATTAGGATTTGTTTTGGGTCTTTAAATATGTGTTTAGGAGTTTGTAAATTATACATATGTTTTTCTTGATTAATAAGATATTTCAGTTTTTCCCCTTCTTTAATGGATTCAAATCATTCTCACACCATTCAAGCAAAATTCTAGCAACACCCATTTGTGTATTAAGAACAAGATCCTTCAATTATTATTCACGTTTCCATCCTGCGTCAAATCCACATTCTCTAAACATTTCATGTTTGATAAAGTGGACCAGACAATGCTCAAATGAAACTAATGTCTGTATTGTCCATTACCATATAATACTACGTATCAAAACGTGCACTAAATGCATAATCAGTATAATAAAGCCCAAACTAAAACTATCAGTATAACCATATGCAAGATAGATCAAGAAAATGAGCCAATAAAACTTCAACTGACTCACCAGTAAACTATACGACCATTCAGATCAAGTATATGCACTGACTGTCCCATTGACTGCAATATATTCAAATATTGCTTATCTGTGAACTTCACAGCCGCTGGCCCTCCTCCACCTCCACCTCCACCTCCACCTCCACCTCCAACTCCAACTCCAACTCCAACTCCACCCCCACCCCCACAACCACCGCCACTATGCACATCCGTACTACTACCCTCGCGCTGCAAAGGCGATGAGTGCCGGAATGATGCCGACCCTCTCTTCCACGCTGCCACTAAGCCACCATCTCCACCACCAGCCCTCCTCCACGGCATCCGCTGAGGGGAAATTGAATGGGACCTCTGCTTGTAATTTTGATGCACAGTTGATTGTGGTGAACTCGTGAGCTTAGACATCTCTTGCTTTAATTGGGCATGGCCAGTTTCTAATTCTTGGAGCTTCTTTAATAGCTCCTCCGCTTGTGGTGGTGCCCCTGATGCTGCTGATGAATCTTTTGCATTATTTTCCATAATAACTAATAAAATTCCTCAACACCAAACAAAAGTCAAATCTTGGAAACACCGAAACAATTGCCCAAATGAATCAAATTTCTTGAGCCCTCATTTTTACCTCTCTCTCTCTCTCTACTTTGACATGGATTTAGGACAATATCACTGTCTTTCTGTTCCCCCTACTCCCTTTTGGCAAACAAATTTTTTTTATGTGAATCCATGTGTTTATATGCAGTCAATCGTTACAGAAAATGAAGAAATATGGAACCAATGACAGTTCGAGAAGCTACCATTTAGCAGCTCTCTTCCTTCTCTGCACCTGTGCTTGAGGCGGTTCTTAATTTGGGAGGTTTCTCTTTCTACCTGTGTGTGTAATGTATATATTATCACTTTCTGAGCTGGGACAAGCCGCCCCATTTTCTCATGATACGTACTTCTTCAAATTTATTTTTAACAATATATTTTTTTCCCTTATTTTTCAATTTCAAATCCTTCAAAAATTCACTATCCTAAAATCTATTTTTGCAAATTATAAGGCTCAAACAAAGAGCTAAATTTGTAGTTATGACCCCCAAATTTGATGACCTTTCACAACTCTACGCGTGCGCTACACGTGAAATAGACTGTTTTTTTGATAATTTGACATTTATCGGGTCGTGAGATAACGTCATTGTGGCGCGTGAAATTTCATTTTCATAACTTTCTTTTTGTTTTTCGTTTTCAATTAAAAGGGAATATTGCATCATGTGTCCCAAGTTCTTGTAAGAGTTGCGAATTGGCCTCCAATATTTCAAACTTATAAGTTGATTCAATATCAATTTAACTATACTCTTTAGAACCCATAATTTTTACTTATTTTTAAAGACATATTACTTGAACTTACTACGCATAAGTACTTAAAAGCTTAGTCAAGTAAGCACGAATTTCTCGAGGAAAACTTGCCTCACAATAAAATTTTCAAAACTAACTCGAGCAAAAGAATTAAAAAAAACTTGTGTCAAAAAATTGGGCATGTGTATCACTTGACAATTTAGTAGAGAATTGGGCATTTTCATTCTCAAACACGACTCGTATAATTATAATGAAATACAGAGGAAAATGTACTTTTTAAAAGTTGAAAACTACTATACTATTTGAACCATAAAGTTTGGGACAAATAGTGCAATTTCTTACATTTTAAAACATAGGCTAACTCCAGTCGCTTTTTAATGCTTCCCCTCTTTCCCTTTTTTTTTTTTTTATAATTCCAAATTTTTTAAATTATATAATAGCAAGTTTTAATTTTTATTATTATTCAACTAAAAAATTAGCTACACAAACTGCAATTTTTGGATTTTTTTTATGTCTATGGGGTTAACTTCAGAAATCACTGGCTTAAATTTCTATAATTTCCCATTGTTTATTGACTTTAAGGCAACTAAATGGCTAATAAATTATTATATTTTGTCCACCACTTGTGTGTAAGATAAAATTGGAATGCCAAAGGATCATGGGAAAAGTTGAGTGGTTGGGGGTTGTATATCAATTGGATTAGAATAATATTATTGATAAGCAGTGTTTACTCGTTAGTCATTATTGTCTATGTGGCAGTGGATCATGATCATATTTTTTAATGAATTAAAATACAATTCAAATTTATAAAATGAGACAGTGAATTTCTAATAGGTAAGCACGACTTACAAATAGAATTATTCACTGGAATGGGGATTTATTTAGAGTCGGCATACAAAATTAAACATATTAAAATAGAATAAAAACTAATTGTGATCGATATTACTAATTAATTTTGTTTAATACTCTGTACAAAAGACATTCTATTCATTGAAAGAAAGATGTCATTTTTTAGTTTGGGAGGCAGAATTTAAATAAAAATTTTCTCTCTAGAAAAATTGGTCCATAATGTCTCGTCCCCATTTCTATTGTGTACATGTTAAGCATTTGATGTGAAAATGAACCGACATGTATGTAAAGGGACGAATTGGACAAAAATTAAGAGCATGTTTGGACCGGATTAAAATCTGATTTTAATATAAGTCTAAGTCAAAATCAAATAATATCAACCACATCTTTCATGGTTTCATCTTTGCAACCACACATTCCAAAAACTTCGATCACAATCCACTAAAAATCTGATTTTAATCCACACCAAGCACCCTCAAAATAAATTTATCACTTCCTAACATTAACTTTTTTAAAAAGCTCTTTTAAATATGCATAATAAAGCTTTTTAAATCACAAAGTGGAGTTTGCTTTTTGGTAAACTAGATGTCTAAAAGATGTTATAACCATTGATAAGAAAGCACTTTTGTGTTTCACATGAAGTTTTGTTGCTTGTCAACTTTTCCCAATGGTTGTGGAGGAGAAACCCACAAGATAAATGCATTATTTGGGAGCTTTGACCTAGTTTTTTCTTTTCTCTGTACACTTCATTTTCCTAAGCTAATCTCTTTTACTTTAATGGATTAGACATCTTTTCCTTTTTCTTTTTTTTTTCTTTTAAGCACGTGAACAATCTCGAGAGCGATACCGATAATAATATGTAAAGAAGTTCAAATGTTGTATAATTGTCTATTTGAAATTTAGTGAAGAATTATCATCGAAATTTGTTGTCTTTATTTTAGCATCTCCATACCGACCAAAATTTTGATATATCACTACATTGAATAATGATAGCAAATAGCGAGACGACATTTTAAGAGCATGTTTGGGAGGGCTAAAAGGCCGATTAAAATTGAAAATATGGTCGTTATTGGGTCTCACTCGTCTAATAAAAGTCAACAACAACGATTAATTTTTCAATTTTAATCCGATTTTAATCTCTATCAAACGGACTCTAAATGTAATATTACACATGAAAATTATTATCATCTTTCTATTTGCTAGCACTGTTCAACGCAGTGAGTCACGTTCATGTATTCATTATCAGACTGAATTTTTTTACACCTAAAATACAAAGGAGAGGTTGGAGAAAATAAAATATTATTTTTAATTGGGAGAATATTTTATTCTTCTTATTCTTTAACATTATTTTGTCTTCTAAATGATTTACCTGTCAGTTTCACCTTTGTTTGTTTTAAGTGCACAAAATAATTGAAGGCGTTCATGCACATAATTATTTATGATGGGGACAATGGGCAGCAAAAATAATTGTCGGATTTATGATTAAACGCTGCAATATAAATTATAAAATATATTTCAAATTGATAGAAAAGTGGTAATTATAAATACGACAATGAGATTATTTATAAGTTGTTAAAATTATAAATTGATAGATATGAGCGATAAATTAGTGAATAATAGTCGTAAATGTTACAAAATGTATAATTAAAATTAAAATTTGACAAACTTAATCTCTGTTTGGTAGAAATTAAAATTTTAATTTAAATCAAAATCAACAACTAATTTTAGTCATATATTTTGTAAGATTTATAGTTTTTTAACATATAATTTATCAACTTTTATCAAAATATACTAACAATTTGATTTTAATCCCACCAAACAGGGGCTTAAATTATAAGTTAGGAAAATCTAAACTACAGAATTTTTTTTCAAAAAGAAGTATGTAACGTGCATAAAGCGTCATTTGCCATTTGGCACATATTCTTTCAAAACTCATTTTCGACCACACATTCTTCAATAAAATAATATTTTTCATCACATCAATAACTTTTCTTTACTTTTTAACCATATATTTCCCATCATATCATTATTTAGACCCCGTTTGATCTACATTATTATCTCATTAAAATGAAAAATATGACCGTTATCCATCATATCAATATTTAAATTCAATTTTTCTATCTCTCGTGTGAGCCAATAAAGACTATATTTTTCATTCTCATTCTACAATAATTTGACTCAAACAGGGACTTAAAATATATTTTTTTCTCAATAATATCCATCAACCAAATAGTAACTTTTTCACTTCGCTTTCTCTCGATCCTACAGTTCAAGTTCTTGAAGATTGAGTTGAGCCTAAACTAGCTAAATTAAAGTCACTTTCATGACTATACTTTTTAGTTTCGTCATAAGTAAAGGAAGGAAACTAAGGAGTACTCCAGTCCACAAGACTGACAATACAGTAGATGATTTTTAACTTATTTTCACCAAACATGTCACTGATATGTATTGGTGTACTAAAATGAGGTACTCAATTCACTTTGTATCAACTTTTAAATAGAGATGGCAATTTACCCCGCCCCGCCTCG
>CAIGRO010260429.1:0-14246 GCA_903798355.1 Fraxinus baroniana
TTTTTATTTATAAAAACCTGATTTCTGAAACTTGAAAGTATATAAAATAAACTTGAAATAGTGTTTAGTAAATACCTTTTATATATATATATATATATATATATATATATTGTTCCCATAAAAGAACGTCCATCTATTTTGGGTTAAAAAATTTGTCTTTCTATACATATATATATATTTTGCTTATGTAGTGCATATTAATAATATACACCAAAAATGAAATGCAATTATACAATCTAAATTTGGATTATTACAACATATACTTCTTATTCTTGTCTTCTTTTCTTTCGAAATTTGGAAAATTGGTAGAAAAAGCATAGACCGTAAATAAATTATTTGAGAAAAAAATTATGTGTTTTAATTTTTTTTTTCATTTTTTAAGTTTAAAAAGGTGAATTTAAAAATTTTTTAAAAAAAATGTATTAGCTAATCAGTTAATTGACGGGTTGGTTGCTTAAACGGAAACCGACCCAAACCAACTTAATAATGGTTAAAATTAATCGAACCAAAACAATTTTTTGGTTCAAACCAACCCAAACTGACCCGACTCGGTTTGATCGATTTTTCGATTTTTTTTTTTGCCCACAACTTTATCTTGTTTACGAGACCTTACAATAGTATACCAAAAGATATTAATTTTCAAAAACAAAAAATAATAATAATAATAAGTAGAGGTTTAGGCCCCAAAACGCAGATTTGATATGTTTGATACCGGTAACATTAAAGTCAAATATTCAAACTGCCAATATCCAGACACCCTGCTGCCTGTGAATTGTGATTCGGCCATGAAACCACGAAGTTTGGTTACATGCGTGTTAAGAGAAATACTGCAACTAGAGACCAGGATTGAATTAATTAAAAAAAAGAAAAAGAAAAAGGAGAAACATAAAAGGATGACAAACAATATGAACTTAGCAGAACCAAAAAACTGCAGTCTCGTTCAGCATTATGCTTATGACAATTCCAAGCAACTGAAATTAAGGTTTCTCCAGAAAACAAAACCACCAAAACAGGTAGAGACTAAAAAGTACAAAGCAATAACTCTCTAAAAATTACAACTCTCCAGTCACACATATAGTTATCCTAACGATTGGCCTTTGCCACCCTCTCAATCTCATCCTTCTTCTTAATAGCATAGCTGCGTGTAAATTAAAAATTGATTAAAGATTCTGCGAACTCTGTCAAAAACAAATTGCACTAGATAAAAGGAAGAAATGAACAAGAGCTTGAGGCATGTGAATATAGAAAAAAGGATAGCCTATTCTCACCTGTTCGAAGACCCCTTGGCCGCATTTATGAGTTCATCAGCAAGGCATTCGGCTATAGTCTTAATATTCCTAAAAGCACTCTCCCTAGCACCAGTAGTGAGGAGATAGACGGCCTGGTTAACACGCCTTAGAGGTGAAATATCAACTGCTTGGCGTCTCACAACACCAGCAGAACCAATCCTGGTTGCATCTTCTCTTGGTCCACTACAGCAAAAAAATTAACAATTCATAAAAGTCTGTGCACTAGATCCTTAAATATATCTTACTTTGGAACGTAGAATCTGTGGAAATGACAAAGAATCATCATTCCATAAATCTCTCGAGGAATACAGAATTTGGTCTTAGAGCATGCTCACAAAATTCACTTCTAAATATGTTTTAATGATCTATATAAACTGAACTCATTTTTCGGTTAATGTAACTGAAATATTGGTTGCATGATAGCTATCGTGAAGTATAGAGCAACAATTGAAGCATTTTAATCTTTCAAATAATAACAGGTATAGAAGTAGCTAGAGAGAACATCAGCGACAAGCAATTTCACTGTACCTGTTTATTACAGCATCAACAATGACTTGAATTGGGTTCTGGTCTGTCAGCAAGTGGATGATCTCCATAGAATGTTTGATTATGCGCACAGCCATCAGCTTCTTTCCATTGTTACGGCCATGCATCATAAGTGAGTTAGTCAGCCTCTCCACAATTGGGCACTGAGCTTTTCTAAACCGCTTCTGCTGGTACCTCCCAGCAGTGTGAGGCATGTAGGTAGGGTGCTTCGCAGAGGTAGCAGTAATGTAATCCTCAACAGAAATGTCACTAATCTGTATAAGAAAAACAATTTTGAGAAACAACAGACTCATTAATGGCTTTAAACTAAAATTCATGCATACAGTCGCATCCTCTTTTAGTGCATATTAAATGTTTCACAAATCTACAAGTCATCATATTACATCAGAAGTCAACCTACCCCACCTTTTACACATAAGATCCAAGATATGATTTCTACATCATTGATTAATAATTTAAGAAGCATTTTGGTGCAACAGTTCTCTATCACTCTAAAATAAAAGAAAACTTGTCAAGAATTAAAAAGACAGAAAAATTAATTCAAAGCTAAAAGGGTCAATTTCAGATAATGAAGAATTTAATTTGGTATTTACATTCCGTGTGAGATGCCCAATATTCATTTTTAAGTTTCATAAACAACTACAGGGGAAAAGATATTGTTTCTAATTTCAACTATTTCCCTAGAATTACTATGAGCAATGGGATAAAAAAGCATAACAGCATACCAAAACATATTCAATAAAATTGAAACTATTGAATAGGTATAAAGATTTTGAAATGTGCTCGTAATCCCAAAAAATTAGGTTAAAATTTATTTGTCATTGATTAAGACATCCCGTAGCATTCAAAATCTAAAATAACTATTTTATAATTAATCTTTCCACAGATAAAGATGCAACATATTATCACTAGAAAATCTCCAAACACTAACAATAATAAAACAAAATATAAACGTATATAAAAACAATACAATTGTGCATCAGCATGATTTGTATAGGAGTGGGAAAAACTGTACCTGAACTTCGTCATATCTCCAGCGGTTGAAGAGCAAGACATCGCTGTGAATCCTATCTTCCTGCTGTTGATCAATAATTATTCCTTCAGTAGCCATTTTTGCTTCTTTTGTCTGATTCTGTGATCACACGGGTTGGAGAGGGGGTTCAGTTCTCAAGCTGCAAAGATAAACCGCTGTGTTGTGAGGAAAAGAAAAGGAAAATAAATAGGGTAAAAACCCTAGAGACGAAGAAGTGTGGATTTTGTGGAATTTTCCGAAGTACCCTTTTTAATTCAGAAATAATAGGCTCTCTCGTCGGGTCATACACCACACAAACAGAAGATAAGTTACTTGAGAGCATTGCTCATGTACAACATATTAGGAGAAAATGCATTGATTTATTAATAGAATGTCACGTAATAATAATTGAATTTTGGATTAAAAAAAATATAGTTAAAACAATCAATCAGATGTTATCGTTTTAGCATCTTTAAAACTACCTGAAATCATGTTATCCACGTTCATCCATTTAAAAAAGGGTAATTATATTACTACCACAAAAATTATTAGATACACCACAAATTTCAGTTTTTTTCTTATTTACTCAAATAACCTCTAGTAAAATTACATAATTTTGGTTATATAATTTTAATTATTCAAACCACGTTATAATCACACCACAAAAACAAACCTCCTTCATCTTCTTCTTCTTCTTTGATGAAGAATTATTGATGAATACTTACAGGTAGTTTTGCTGCCGACATGGCCGAGGAAAGCAGCCACCTCCTTCATCTGCATCAATCTTCCACCAGTAGTCCCAAATCCAAGAGGCTGAGCCGAATAAAGAGCAGCAACAGTAATGAAAGAGTGAAAATCCCAGAATCCAACAGCGTGAACCACTAGTGTATTCCTCTTGGCGAAAATATCCTCAAATTGGTAGTCCGGAAATAATCTGTAATCGTCAACCCTTTACACTCCCATCCTTTATCGCACACTTTCTTCCCCTTCACCTTCTTCACTACCAACGGCGGAGTAGATGATTCCTCCGCACTCGCAATGACAGCCATAGCCAGGACCACCATCAAATACCCAATAACAGTCATTTTTCAGTCCATTCTTTTGCTACTGAACAAAAAGGAAATACCACAAATTATCGAGTAACTCTACAAGGAAAATGTGAGAAGAATGGGCTTATTAAATTCAACAAAAATGAGAAAAAAGAAAGAAAGTGAGTGTACAACTTACTCAGACTGGACACCCATTTTTGGAGATCTGATTGTGAACTTCACTGGACACCCATGTTTAGTCCAAAGTTACCTACTGAAGAAGGTGGTATCCCCATCAGTCTTTTGGATTCAACACAGAATAATCGGTGTGAGAAGTATGGATTATGCGGTGCTAATAGCATTTGTAAAATCAAGAGTAGTCCAATTTGTGAGTGCGGATTTGTTCCTAAATCACAGAGTGAATGGGATGTAGTCCAGTGGATGCGTGAGGAGAATTCCATGGAGCACACCACTGGTTTTTGTTTTTTTTTTTCAGTTTTTCTTGAATTGGGGGTATAATTGTAAGTTTATTGTGGTGTATTTATTAGAAGTATATTTTAATTGTGGTGTTAATATAATGTGGTGTAGTAATTAAATTGTGTTGTGGTAATATAATTACCCTTTGTGAAAATGTCCCTTTGAAGAATCAAAGGAGGTTGACATGGTCTAGTCTAGGGGAGCCGCAGCTATCATTGGGGAGATTTATGTAATTTTCCCTATTAATTATCGATTAGTTTAGTTGGGCTTCTTCTCTCCATCTCTACACAGATACGATACACACCTCCACCCAATTTCCTCGTTCTTTCACTTCTCCTCCGACGATGTCATCAACATTATTCTCAAGCATGAAATATTCCGATAGCAACCCACTTTCCTCGCTCTTTTGCTTCTCCTCCGACGATGTCATCAACATTATCCTCAAGCATGAAATATTCCGATAGCTTAACAGTTGTCGGAATCTCAATCTGCACAGCCATAGTCTGTGAGGCTATCTCCTGGCTCTTAATCTACCGTACTTCATCCTACAAATCCCTCAAATCCACCATCGACAAGGCCTCCAAGAAACTCGAAACGATGAAAACCACCGATCCTAATACTGCAACAGTTGTCAAGAAATCCAAAACCAAGAAAATCGATCGGGTCGAATCATCCTTAAAGGAATCGAGTCGAGACCTCTCCATGTTCAAATTCAAATCTGGCGGTGTAGTTGCCCTTGTTTTGTTCGTGGTTTTTGGTCTACTTAACAGCCTTTTTGAGGGGAAGCCCGTGGCTAAAATCCCATTCGTGCCCATAAAGCTGGTGCAGAAGATGAGCCACAGGGGATTGTCGGGGGACGATATGACGGATTGTTCAATGGCGTTTTTGTACTTTTTGTGCTCGATTAGTATAAGGACTAATCTTCAGAAGTTCTTGGGCTTCTCTCCGCCACGTGGGGCTGCCGGCGCCGGGCTCTTCCCCATGCCAGATCCCAAATCCAATTGATTAGGGCTCGATGGATTCTCCCCCATCTGGTACTGATTTTTTGTTGGGTTTTGTTTAATGTTTGGATCGGAGACTTTTACAAAATATTATGGTGGGAAGGATGAATAATTATTTTTAGCTATTGTTACTTGTGGATTTTTTAATCAAATTAAGCTGATACTATCTTTGTTATGCTTTGATTCTGTAGCTGTTTTGCTGGAATTTTTTACCCAAGGAACGATTTTTAAATTGTGAAGTAAGCACTTTGTGACACTCGAATTTTACGAATAAATTATGAAAATTTTAAGCATCATAGTCTGCTTTTGAGGTTTTCAGTTAATGGAGTAATGTATTTTTCTTTTATACATTTGCATCTAGTGGAGAATGTGGAGTAATGTTCAGGTTATCTATAAAATTCATCAAATTCTAATCTTGAATAATTGTTTGTTTGTCTGAAGTTAATGTTGTGAACCAAGGATTACCTATTGGATCAGAATATTAATTCTTAAATAATTAATGTTATGAACTATTGGATAATTGTTGGGTTTTTAGAAGTTCAGGCCTGTTCTGAATTCCATTTTAAGGGATTTTTTCACTGTTAACCGTATGTAACTCTCAAGTTCATTTTGGTTTGATTTTGCACTGTTAAACTGTACATAAACTTACAATAATTATCTAACTGATGATTTGATTTAATTAATGTCTGCCTTATGTAGTCTGCAATGTCTTCCTATTAAGAACATGTTTTGCTGTGCTAAAAGTTAATTTTCCTGTAAAGTAAGTTTTGTTGGTAAAAAATATGACTATGAGAATCATGTTTGTACAATAACTTAATACTCCCAGCCGTTCCATTTATATAAGCTGACTTTCTTTATTTTCTTGACCCAATTATATAGTCATGTTTCCTTATTGAGAATATTTTGTTTTGTTCGTTTACTAATGTATCCTTACTTAATTTGCCTAGTTATAACCAATTTTCCTCACTTAATCTTGAAATTGTACAAATATAAAGATTACTACTTCTTGAAATCACCTTAAACACTTGATCATTCAATTTCTTTACTACTTTCAATAATAATTTACTACTAATTGTTGATAATTAAATAAGGGTAAATTAGGAAAGTTTTTGACAAAAATTGTTTTTCAATAACATTAATTAAGATTTTTTAATTCGTGTGAAAAACAAACCAATGGGACGAAGGGAGTAGTAAGTCTGGCTTGCTTTTAAGCACGATGAAGCATGCTCTAACTCCATTTTTTTTCTCTCTCTCTTTGTTATACATTCAAACACTGGGGGCTCTCTAAGATTTGAAAATTTAAGAGAGGTACTAAAATACACTAAGGCCCTATTTGATAGGTGCCATTTTCCATGATTTCCATGGAAGTTGGAATATATTTTCCAACTTTCCACTTTTTGCCATGTTTGATAGGTAAAATATTCCATGGAATTTGTTTTCCAATGAAGCCTCACGTGATTGACTTTTCCTTGTTTTTGAGGAATTGGTTTTCCCACCACTTTTGAGGGAAAATGCTTTCCAACTTATTATTTATTTATTATTATTATTATTTTGCAATGAAAACAAATTATATGGATAATTGTAAAAAAAAAAAAAAAAATTCCCTTTAATGGATAATTTTCATGGGAAACAAAGTCAAACGAATACAAAAAGATCCAAAACTTCAACATTTTTTAGGTGAAAAATTATATCAATCAAACACAATTAATTGACAATTCCCAGTAAAACAAATTCTAAACAATTCAATTCTGTGTAATTCATTTTCTTTCCACCCAAATTCCACTCTTACAATTAAACGGATCCTAATGTATTGTGCCAAAAAATAATTTGGCTATGAAGTGCCCTACTGCAATTTGATTAGTTAAAATTGCCCCCATTGAGTTAAAATTTTGGCTCGGGCATTGCATTCTGAACTTTCCTTCTATGTGCTACTGAAATAATTGTCTTGACCTTACCACTCTTTTCACTTGTGTTTAAACACATTCCAGCTTTTGCTGGTCTAGAACTATCTCCACCGTTGCACCAAAATTCGAGGTAAGTTTTGCACCAAACTAAAAATCATTTTAAACACATTACACCAAAACTTACACCAAATAAATAGTATTTAATCATTTTCTTCATTTTTTTATTCTTAATAATTTATTTATTTATTCTACAACTACATAAATTACTAAATAAATAATTATGTTAAATTAGTGAAAATATTAAATTCATTAATAAATTTCAAAAATATTGTACAGTTAATAGAAACATCACAATAAGAAAATATTAAATCATGTCATTAAAATTTTGTGCAAGTTGCAATTTAATTCTTAGAATTCATATATCCATCCCACAAACGATCAATTAATGCGTTTCGAAATGTAATGTGAGCCTATTTATCCTTGATTTTGTGTTAACTTTAAATAATCGTGTTTTTTACTCTCCCAAATTTTTTGAGTATTCTTATTTTAATTAATTCCTTAATTATTATTGAAATTTATTATGAGTGATCAAAATAATAACAATAATAATTTATTGTATTAAAAAAATGTATAGCAAAAATAGACACAAATATCCTTAACCAATTTTTTTACAAGGTGAAAGTGAAGGGCAAAATTGTACTTAACCATTTTGGTGCAAAATGGTGTTTTGGCACACATTGGAGATGGCCCAAGTGCGTCTCCATAAGTTTGTATTAACTATTAAGATATTCAGTTAGATCTTACTGCTTTAGACATTAGTACGGAGTTTGCTAGTCCTCTATGAGTATAATATGATGGCACCAATAAGGGAATGGTCTGAATCCATGAATTCTTGCTTTTCATTCCATACTTGCGTTAGGTAGTGCATGAGTCCTTGTAACTATGTGATCTTTCTGTTTCTTTCTGTGCATTTAAGTCAAGTTCATTCGTTTGTTTAGAAATTACACCCAGCTTTTTATAATAGGTTCTGTTTCAATGTTAGGAGGTATCAGCACAGTATACATTTTCTGGTATGAATGAATATGTGTCAATTTAGCTGGAACATGCAAGAATTATTCTGTGTGCCTGTGTTATACAATATCAATTATTATGAACTTTTGAATTTACACGTGAATGCAATGATGCCGTGGGTTTTCCATCTATATATTGTTGGCTTATGTTATTTTCTTGCTGCCATTCTTCTGTTATCCCTTGGATTGATTATGATCTGAATATTCCAACAAGACATGTTTCAAGGTACACAAATCTGTACAAGTTACATTTGATAGAAAATTGCACTGGACTCGGTGAAATGGTAGTAAACACTTTCAGGAGTCTTGCATCTTGATCTTAAGCATTAGATTTAGTTATATTTTTGTTCTATCAATGTGATGGTGCTTCATTATTGACGCTTGGTGACTAAAAGTCCTTCCTTATATGATGCAACTATAGGCAATTCCACATAATGAGTTGCTCTTTGTAGCTTCAGGTGTGAATTTTCATAATCTAAGTTTATTAAGAATGCAGAATCTCATTTTAGCATCCTGGTTTATCTTTATCATTGCAGATCTTTTGGATTCTTAAACAGTTTATTAAGAATTTTGTCCTTTTTTGAGATTTCATGCGAGTACTTTTGATTCAACGTTGAAGACAATACAGACAGTTTCCTGAACAAAAGATCTAAAATCTGCATGGTCTCCATGTCGTCCTAGGTTGTTCCTCGAAAGATATTTAAAACCTTTTTATATCCAGAAAGAAGTATTTGTTTTGTTCACCTTAGAAGATTGTGGTTATGTTTTCCCTGATACTGACAGTGTATAGAATTAATTCTACCTTAGCAGCTAGGTTACAGAAGAAAGAAATGAAATGATTTGTAGGTAGGGTGTATATATGAACCTCAAAATTAGTCTAAATCAAGTAGTACATGGTAGCATATTAGTATATATATATGGCATCAAAAGACAGTTGCAGAAAATGTAAAATAGGGTGAACTATTTTCAGATTGTTTCTCATGTTAATAAAATATTTTCTCTCATTTTAGACTTGGTATTGTCCAGTAAGAGAATATCATTAATTCCAAATAGAATAGGCTTTCTACTTTTCTACTTTTCTGATTTTGATGTGACTATTTAGAATCCTTTCAACCTTTTGTGTACCTACATCAAAGTGCTTTTATTATCTATGCTGATATACGGTGATCCATAGTTGATTATCAACTGCAAATTCAGATGTGGAGGTCCAAAATGATAGTAGAGTCTACAGCTAGTCAATAAAGGAACAAACTTTGAAATTGTTTATGATGAAAAATTGAAGTCTTGTTCTTCCTCAAGCAATGAATAACAGTAATTCCATGGTTTCATTACAGCTGTTGCTTTGATGAAAAATTGAAGTCTTGTTCTTCCTCAAGCAATGAAAAACAGTAATTCCATGGTTTCATTACAGCTGTTGCTTTAAGTTTATCAAAGTCACAGTTATTGCTTACATTTTTCTAAAAGGAACTTCAACGTTCTATTTGCTTGAATGAGCTGATAGTTAATTTTTCACAACAGCTTCCTAGAAGAATAATTGTTGAAAAAGAAGCAGATTACGGAGCTACAACAAACTATTTATCAGTGAGGAATCATAAACGCAGATTGAAAATTTGTCAAATACAGGCAAGTATATTTCCCAAATATACACTCGATTATACTGTCAAATGTCTCGGACAAAATAATTCTCTTTTCATCCAAATGTAAGTAATCTGTACATCCTCCACCATTCACATTTTGTTACTAAATTAATACTTCATAAAGGTTGCCAACTTTGATGAGAAAATAATGAGATCCATGGTATGAGAGTTAGCGAGGGCAAGGATTCGTTGATTGTGAAGGAAAGACCATTGACGAGATCATAGGCAAAGAAGGTCTAGAAAGCTATGGAAATGCTTGTTCAAACTACAACGAACGAAACATCGATCACAACAAGTAAATGAGCAAGTTTCATATTGATTTTGAAAGAAGGAAAAAATGGATCAACTTTGTACAAGCAACATGTGAGTGAGTTGAGAGGCAAAGTTATGGGACCGCATAGCATACCTATGCATGCGGCCGCATGAATCCATACCGAACCAAAATGAGGGTAATTGAAGTGGTATATGTGACCGCATGCAATTTCACTATGCGGTCGTATAGTACAAAATCTGGACTTTTTTTTTGTTCAAATTTTGTTTGGACTTCTCTTTTAGTTAAAACTCTTTTATGGTGTTTTGATATCTTTTAGGTGTAATTTCGTTTTCACCCTGGTTTTATGGGTTCCAAATAAATAGAACTCATTCCATTCATTGTAAAACACACAATTTGAGAGATATTATTTTGAGACGTATTGTTTTCTTCTACTTGTGACGTTCAACAATTCAAGTAATGTTCATAAGTTGTGTAATCACGGGGTCAATATATTATTGCCGATTGTCTAGGTTCTTTAATTCAATAATTTATTGGGTCAAACTTTTCAAACGTTGATTTTTTGGCTTTCTTGGGTTTGATTTAATTTGTCGTAGGCTCCGTAACTATAATTGTTACGTGGGTTCGCATAAATTGGTATCATAGTTTAGGTTCCAAAAATCAAGGTTATATAATTTAATTCCTTGTTTGTTTTTGTTGGAGTCTTCATCTTCGTTCTTCGTGTTCTTCATCTTTTAAGTCATTCAATCCAATTAAAATACCAAAAAATTGCAAAAGTTGTTTGTACGCTAAATTAGTGCCCAAATCAATTCCTTTTCGATTTTTGAGCTCTTGGTCGAATTCTCACGCACTTAGTAAAAAAAAGTGTCAAGTTCTATTCAAGAAACACTTTCTTGAAATTTATTCTTGGTGTTTCCATTCAAAGCCAAATTCCTAATTCTTGAATCATTCTAGATCAATTTCCTTACTCAATTCTACGTTTGAAATCCACAACCTTTGAGTTTTTTATTGAGATCGAATTAATTTTTTGAAGTACTTGCAAGGAAGCATTGAGTGAAAAAAGGTAGAGTAGTAAGACTAATATAGAGAAAAAGTCAAATTGAGTGATACACGAGTGTACACACGTGAGGCAAATATTACTCTAGATTTATGATGTCTGGCAGAGACAATTATACTTTGAGCAGGAAGAATAGTCAAGTCATCATGACAGAGGAAGTGATATGATGATTTGAAAGGTTGTTTGGTGATATGAGAGATGGAATGGATAGACAAGAGGCGTAGATGGAGAGGCAAGACACCTTGCTTGCTAATTTGGAAAGGGAACAACCTAGAGAAGTTCCTAACACAAGAAGACAAGGAAGGCGAGATCGTAGAGTGGATATTGGTGGTGAAAATGAAGCAAGTAGTGGGATTGATGATGATGAATTGGTGGAGACTGAAATAGGAATGATGGAGAATAGAGATTATGTTGGAGATGGAGTTGATAGAAATATGAGCAATATTAAAATGACAATTCCTTCATTCAAAGCAAGAAGTGATCCATATGCATATTTGGAGTGGGAGAAGAAGATAAAGCTTATATTTGATTGTCATAACTACTCGGACGAGAAAATGTAAAACTTGCTATCATAAAGTTTATTGATTATGCTATCATTTGGTGGGATCAAATAGCAACATCCAGAAGGAGGAATTATGATAGGCCTATTGAAAATGGGGAGAATTCAAGGCTATCATGAGGAAGATGTTCGTTTCTAATCATTACTATAGGGATCTTTATCAAAAATTACAAAGCATTTATCAAGGATTTAGGAGTGTGGAGGATTATCAAAAGAAAATGGATATTGCCATGATTAGAGCGAATGCTGAGGAGAATCAGGAGGCCATCATGGCCCGAATTTTGAATGGTTTGAATAGGGGGATAGCTAATGTGATAGAACTATAACATTATGTGAAGTTGGAAGACATACTACACGTAGCTATGAAAGTGGAGAGACAATGGAAAAGGAAGGAAGCAACTAGATATCCATCGGATTCTTCAGGTTCTAACTCTTCTTGGAAATTGAAGCGGGATAACAATAAAGGTGATTAAGTTGTTTCAAAAAATAGAACGAGCTATCGAAGGGAAGAGGGAAAGTTGTTAGTAAAGTTACACCCAAGGCGAAATCTCAACCCCCTAGGAGTCGGGATATCAAATGCTTTAGATGCTTGTGATCGGAACACATTGCTTCTCAATGTCCAAACAAAAGGGCAATGATCTTGTGAGACAATGGAGAAGTGGTGAGTGATAGTGATGATGATTATGATGACATGCCGAAATTGGAAGATGCTAGTGATGGTAAGAAAGTGGAATATGCAGTAGGAGAGCTGTGGTTACACAACGAGCTCTTAGTGCTCAAATCAAAGTGAATGGAGAACATATTTCGTACGAGATGTCACGTCAACAACAAGGTATGTAGTATGATTATTGATAAGGATAGTTGTACCAATGTGACTAGCACTACACTTGTTGAGAAATTTGGATTAACTATGTTAAAATATCATAGGCCTTATAAATTACAATAGTTGAATGAACGTGGATAGGTTAAGGTGAATAGGCGAGTGTTAATGAGTTTTTCAATTGGGATGTATCATGATGAAGTGATATGTGATGTAGTTCTTATGCATGTCGGACATATTTTGTTGGGGAGGCCAGGGCATAAGATAGGAAGGTGATGCATGATGGGAATAAAAATAGACGTAGATTCACTAAAGATGGAAAGTCTATTACTCTTGTGCCATTAACTCCAACACAAGTTTATGAAGATCAATTCAAATTGAAAAGTGAGGAAGAAAAAAGATTAAGAGAAAATGAGAGTGGGATTGATTTTTCACAACAAGAAAGAGAGAAAAAAAGTTGAAGTGACTAATTGTGAGAAAAAAAGAGTAGAGCCACAAGAGAATAAATAAAAAAGGTCTTATGAGAGGAGAAAAAAGTCGAAAGAGAGTTTCTTTACAAAAGGAAGTGAGTTGAAAATGGCAGTAGTTGAGAACCGACCTATGATTTTGTTGGTTTATAAGGAATCCCTCTTCAACTTTGAGAAATCTAGAACACCCCTCCCTAGTTTGGCTACTTCTTTGTAGTAGGAATTCAAAAACTTGTTTCCGGAGGACATTCGTAATTGGCTACCACCCATTCGAGACATTGAGCATCAATTGACGTTGTACCTAGAACTGTCATTCTAAATAGGTCGACTTATCAGAGTAATCTCGATGAGATCAATGAACTTTAAAGGCAAGTGGAAGAATTGATGAGCAAAGGGTAAGTGAGAGAAAGTATGAGTCCATGTGCTGTGCTAGTGCTACTTGTGTCGAAGAAAGATGAGACTTGAAGGATGTGCATAAACTATCGGGCAATCAACATAACAGTAAAATATCGTCACCTTATACCTAGGTTACATGTTATGTTAGATGAATTACATGGATCATGCATCTTTAGTAAAATAGATCTTTAAAGTGGGTATCAACAAATTAGGATGAGAGAGGTGGGATAAGTAAAAAACTGCTTTTTAAGACTAAGTATGGTTTATATGAGTGGTTAGTCATGCCATTTAAATTTACTAATGCACTTAGCATGTTTATGAGCTTAATGAACCATGTCTTGCGTGCATATATAGGTAAATTCGTAATAGTTTACTTCGATGAAATCTTAGTATATAGTAAGAATATAAATGAGCATATATGACATTTAAGATGGGTGTTTGTGGTCTTAAGACTAGAACAACTTTATGTTAACTTTAAAAAGTGTACATTTTGCTTGTTTTTTGGTTATGTTATTAGTGCAAAGGAAGTTGAAGTAGATGTGGAGAAAATCAAAGATATCAATTAGTGATCAATGCCTAAAAGCATAATTAAGGTAAGAATTTTTCATGGTTTAGTCAGCTTTTATAGGCGTTTTGTTAAAGATTTTAGCACACTTGCCACACTACTCATGGAGATTTTAAAGAAATGTGTAGGATTTCATTGGGGCGTTGA